>JALHBX010000342.1:0-28505 GCA_024340025.1 Tolypocladium tundrense | reverse complement strand
CCGCGGCCCCGTCCCCAGCCGCCGCGTGCCGGGCGTGCCACTCGCGCAGGTCCGCGCCGGCCGAGAAGGCGCGCCCGCGGCCCGTCAGCACGGCGCAGCGCAGCGACGGCTCGGCGTCGAACCAGGCCCACAGGCGGTGCAGCTGGGCGTGCATGGCGCGCGTCACGGCGTTGAGCTGCCGCGGGCGGTTGAGCGTCACGAGCAGCACGTGCGGCGACGGGTACGCGAGCAGCGCGTCGGGCACGCCGGGGGGCGGCCGCGTGAAGGCCATGTCGGGGAACTGCTGCAGCCGGTAGAGGCCCTTTTTGTCGAGGTTCATGGTCGCCGCGCGGTGGGTTGCGATGGAGTGGCGTTGATGCCCGTGTCCCAGCTGTGAAGAATGAGCCGCGCTCCAGAAAGGGGCTTCTCGAGCAGATGAGCGCAACGCCGTCGCCGCGTGGCGCTGGATACCTACTTGTAGCACCCGCTGCGGAGAGGAATCCGGGGGATGGGGGGGTGGGGATCGCGGGGGAGCCTCGGCACGGGCTGTCGGACCGGCGCCGGGAAGCCCCGCTGGTGACACAGGATGTTTGTCAACATGACCTGTATACAGTCACTGTTCGAAGGCTGGAGGCACAGCCGGCGAGGGGCACACAGCGTCACCGGACAAACAGCAGCAAGGGCAAGACATCGCAGCAGACGATCCATTCCGTCCCCGTTCCTGATGCGGGCCGGCACGCCGACCGGTCCTGAAAAAACTCCTACATGCAACCGGAACACCAGCCCGCCCCTCGCGGCGCATCGTTGGCGGGGGAAAAGCACTACACTACACGGTTTTGTACATGGCGGCAGGGGCTGGCCGCGCAGATGACTGCGGCTTGCCCACCGGGTCCTCTCGCTTTGCAAGTCGTAAATGCAGCCGTTTTCCTCGCCTGGTATCACTCCCCTTCTGTGCCGCCGACTGTCAAGTCGAGGCATCGTCTCCTTCGTCGTACCGCCGCCTGGTATCACCACACCGCTTGCACGTCATCCCCAGCATGCCCATCATCCCCATGCCAAACACAAGGTTTGGTTCGTCTTCGGCCCTTACGCCGGCAGGCCGCGCTTCTCGCTCTCGGTAAAGAAGATGACCATGCGCCAGAGCTTCTTGACCAGGTCCTCGGCCTCGTCGTCCAGAGCCTGCACACACGTTAGCATCCTCGGCCCTGACCAGAACATGCGCGGCGGAACGGAAAACTCACCCCCTCGAGCTCCTCCACCAGGGCGCTCGCGCTGCCGTGCTTGCGCAGGTGCTCCTCCACCGTCTCCACCAGCATCTCCTCCTGCACGCCCAGGTACTCGACAATCTTCTTCTCCACAAACGGGCGCAGCCGCTCCCGCACGATGCCCTCGTCCATGTAGTCCCACTTGACCTGCCAGGCCCAGAGGCCGTCCTTGTCCGAGGGGATCTCCTGCGCCAGCGCGCGCACCGCCTGCGTGATCTCCTCCTCCGTCATGCCCGCAGAGGCCGACACCGCGTCCATCTGGATCGGCACGAGGGGCCGTCGCACCGATGGTTCGTTATCCTCATCGTCCAGCAGGCCCTCGACCTCGGCAATGGTGCGGCGCTGCGGCATGGCGCGCGAGGCCTGGGCGCCTCGCGCGGCCGCTCCCAGGGACAGCTTGAAGGGCGCGGGCGCGGGCGCGGCGGCGGCGGCTGGCTGGCGGCGGTCCGCCTCGCGGTCCTGCTGGTCGAGGAACGAGTCGGCCTGGCCGCGGGCGCGCTCCTGCTGAGCCTTCTCGCGTCGCATCTCTTCCTCTTCCTCGCGGCGATCCGCGTCGTCCAGCGCCTCCTCTCGCGCCCGGTCAATGGCCCGCTGTCTGGCCCACGCGGCGTGGTCGCGGTAGTAAGGGTGCGTCTTGCGCCTCGCCTCGAGCTCGTCGTCCCAGGCCATCTCCTCGGCAAACTGCTCGTCCTTTCGCCGCTGCAGCTGTTCGGCCTCGTGCTGCTCGCGCTCCCTCTCGCGGTCCAGGGCGAGCTGCCGCGTGCGCTCCCGGTTCTTCCACTTGCGCTCGAGCTCGAGGAACTTCTGGTGCTCCTCTTCCGCTTCCTTCTTCAGGATCCGGCGGTAGAGCTCGTCGTCGCTCGCATCCGTGTCGTAGCCGGGCTCGTTGACCCCCAGCTGTCGGTCCTGGACTCCGCCGTTGACAAACGAGACGCCCTGGTCAGCTCCGTTCTGGCCCCGGGGCCCCGTGGGCGCCGCCGCAGCTCGGGGTCCCAGCGGGATGTTGTTTGCCCCCGCGGAAGACGCGCCGTTCTGTCGTCGGTGCCCCTCCTCAATCTCCTCCTCTCTCCTGAGGCGCTCCATGTCCCGCTGGTTGCTCCGCTCGCGGAACGCGGCAATCTCCTTGGACACGATCTCGCGCATCTCGGCGGGGATGTCGGCCAGCTCGTCCTCTTGAGCAATCGAGATGTTGACCACCTCCACGTTGTCCTGCGCCTCGTTCTTGATGCTCGCCATGGCCGTGTCGCCATCCGCATCGGGGCGGCTGCCGATCGGAGGGTAGAAGAGCCCGCGCTGGACCTGCCCCAGCGCCTGCCGGGCCGCCTCCAGCATGTTCTGAAACTCGGGGTCGTCGCCTTGGCCCTCGTCCAGTGACTGGTGGTACTCGTCGGTCGCCTCGTCGAACGAAACATGCAGCTTGGTCTTCTCAATGCCCTCAAAGGAGTCGTCTCTGGGGGGTTCGGCAGTTCCCGGCTGTCGGTTGACGGGCACGTCCACGCCCTCCTCTCGGAGCAGCTTCATGGCGATCGAAATCGACTCGTGGTCGTCGAACAGCACGAAGCCGAGCTTTTGGTCGTGGCCAGTCCAGAGGCTGGCCGACGGCTCCCACTTGCGAAACCGCCCCACGGCACCGCAGATCTTCTGCGCGCCCTCATCGCCACCGAGGCCCTCGGGGAGCAGGCAAATAGCCATGGTTCGGAGTCTTTCGTCGGCCGTGGGGGGCACGAGCACCTGCTGCGCCTCTCTGCCGCCGCGGTCCCTGCCATGTTCACCACCACGCTCCATGCCCAGGCCGGCGCGACCACCACCAGCAGGCGACGACAGGTCACCGCCTCGTCCGCCAGAGCCCGAGGCCCCCGTACCAAGTCGTATCACGGGCGCGTTGAAGTTGATGTTGGGCATGTTGGCGGGAGGTTGGAAGCTCGGGGGGATGCCGGGACGGCTGCCCTGCTGGGCGCCGGGGGGCTGCTGCACGCCGGGGGCCGCCATGCCGGGCGCAGCGACCATGCCAGGAGAAGGGCCTGGGGAATCAGAGTCAGTACCGCTGTACATATCCACGTCGCCATCGTAGGCTGGGTCGTATTCAGGCTCAGTACCTAAGCCGGGGGGGGCTGCCATGCCGGGCGGGGGGGTTCCAAAGCTGCCGTAGCCAGGCGGCGCGGCGCCGTAGGGGTTTCCTGCGGACGGCGAAGAAAAAGTGGTCAGCCCATCTGCTGCAGCGCGTCGCCGCGACCGGGGCCGCATCGCCAGACTCACCTCCATACTGGTTGTAGGCCATGCTGCCGTCGTCGAGCCGTCGAGCTCAGGCCGCTGCCCGCGAGTCGCAACGGGGGACTCGGCACGCCGTGACTGCGTCGCTCACAAACTGCCGCCGACAACCCGCTCGCGTCGAGAACAGCGGTGCGTCGGGCTTCGCGGGAGGGTGTCTGTCCGATAGACGCTCGAGCGAGTGGGCAGGACGCGGGTGCGAGGGGGGAATGCAGATTTTCGCAGGCACTGCTGGTGCTCGTGTTTTCTCGTGAGCTGCCAGCTGCTGCGACTTTGGTGGAGTGGTGTGGTAAGTGGGCGGTGCGCGATGTAGCGGGGGACTTTGGCGCGCGAGCGGCGCGCTGCGCGAGGCAAGTACCTGTACCGGCACGGTGTGGGGCGCCCGCATCAACATTGCTCCGTCGGCCGGGCGCCGCTGGCACCTCGCGACTTTTTGCCCAGCGGCAGCTTCTCGAGATCCGACGTCCAGGCCGAGCTTCGTCCAGCCCCGAACCAGCCCATTGACCGTCACCACTGCGCCAATTGGCTGGCTGCTGTCGCGTTGGTCTCAGCAGGATGTGAGTGCCGGCATGTACCGAAGCGTAGATGAGCGCCCCTTGCTGACTCCCCTCCCAGGGCTGCCACCACAAGATACGGCTGCTCGATGCTGTCGAGGGTCGTGGCCTCGACCACACGGTCGCCATCCCTCCCAGCTCGTGCGTTCTCGACGTCGCTTCCCATGCGATTCGGCGCGTCGAGCCCGAGCCACGACGCCTCATCCTCTCGGCCCCCTCGAGCCCGGTCGAATCCCCTCGTCGGCAACTACGCGCCCGCGCAGCCCCAGCAGCCGTCCAAGGAAGACGCCCCCGTCTCGCCCGAACAGTCCAGGTCGTCTCGACCGTCTGCATCCAGCGCAGCGGCTCCTCCAAACGCCGACCTGCCCCCTCCGCCGCCGCCCCTCTCTGCCACGCCCTCTGCCTCCGAGGCCGCCGTCGAGTCCAAGCCCGAGCACCCCTACACGGCCGCCGACGCCTCGACCCCCCTGAACCTCGACATCGCCTCCATCATCGCCAACAAGTCGGCCGCCTACGGCCGCGCCCTCGGCATCGGCGACCCCCTCACCCGCCCCAAGATCCGCGCCAAGGCCGTCGCCGGCCGCACCGTCTTCGTCAAGGACCGCCTGACGCCCACGTCGGCGCCCACCCCGATGGTCGCCCTGCGCGTCCTCGACCGCATGTGCCGCGACCAGAAGATCCGCACCAAGTACCACTCGCAAAAGTTCCACGAGCGCAAGGGCCTCAAGAAGAAGCGGTTACGCAGCCAGCGCTGGAGGGGCCGCTTCAAGACGGGCTTCAAGGCGGCTGTGAGCCGGGTGTTGGAGCTGAAGAAGCAGGGGTGGTGAGAGGCCGTGTATCATTAAACATCACTCGAGATCTATATACATGTACAACACTTGGACAAGCGTCGTGTCGCTTAAACGTAACTTGAAACGAGTGCAGCACCGCTGCGTGCCTGTTCGGCTACTCCCCTACTAATCCTCAGCATCGATGCTCACTCCCTCAGCTGGTGCTCACTCCCGCGTCGGACTCGCCACCGGACTCGCCTTGATCCGCGGCCTCGACCGAAACACGGCCTCCATGTCCTCATCCCCACCCATCAGCTCCTCGGCCAGCACCGCCGTCTCCTCGTCCACCCGCGGGAAGTAGCCGCCCTCCCTGCGCTGCTGCTGCTGCGCCGGCCCCGCCTTGGACCGCCGCAGAGACCGCCGCCGCTCGAGCTGCGCCCTTTGCTGCGCGCGCTCGAAGCCCGCCATGCTGCGCCGCGTGCGGCTGGCGAGGTCGTCCTGCTCCTCTGCCTCGTCGGCGGCGGGCGGCGCGGGCTCGGCTATGGACGGGAGCTCGGGCTCGGGCTCGGGCTCGGGCGCTTCGCCGTCGAGAAAGGGGTTGCTGTTCGCGCGCGCCATGGACAGGCGCGTGCGCTGGGCGAGGGAGAGGGTGTGCCTGGCCTTGGGGCGCTTCGTCGGCGAGGGGGACGCGTCGGCCATGGACGCGAGGATCTGGTCGGCGAGGTGCGTCGGCGTGGGGGCGCGCTGTATATCCGTGGAGGGCTTCGCGGGAGAGGCTGCCCTACGGACTGGGGATCGCCCCAACGAAGGACTGGCCGGCGGGGAGGCGTCCCAGAGGCTTCTGCGGCTGGGGGGGTCCAGGATTTCCATGTCGGGGTCGAAGAGCTGCTGAGCAGTGATGGCTTCCCGCGTGGCTGAGCTGGATGAGTCGTTTGTGGACGAGTGCTGTGAGTCTTCTGACCGTGACAGCTGCGGCCTCACAGGTAGTCGTCGTGCCATCTCCACCCTCTCCATGGACGTCTCTGCAGTCTGGTCTGGGACGACCTCCTCCAGCTCCGGCTCGTCTTCCAGCTCACTCATCTCGGAGACTGCGTCGTCGTCGTCGCCGTCACGAAGTGATCGTCTCCGGTGCCGTGCCAGGAACCCAATCGCCTTGGAGGGCCGGTTCCGAATCTGCGCCAGCTCATCGCGCAGCCCATCGACCAGGTCACCGTATTCCCCCATCAGGGGGGGCTCCTTTCGGCCAATGCCCGTAGTCCGCATAGCCAGCCCTCCGACGTGCAGATCCTGATGTCCACCAAAGTTGAGGTCAATTCCCCTGGCAGACTTTTCTTCACCTTGAGCCTTGCTTGTCGACGGCGACGGTTCCACCTGGTTCTCCAGCATCTCGCTCCGAAAGGCGTCCCATCGCGCCAACCTCTCCTTTTGCACCCTCACGCGGCCCTCGAGCTGTTCCAGGAGGCCACCGCCATCCTCTTCCAGCTCCTCCAGACGCCCCTGCTGGACCCTCCTCCATACCCTGTCAAACGGCATGGCCAGAAGTCCGCTCCCCCTGCTGCCAGAGTCGCCGAGCAGCAGCGTCTGCATCCACCGCTCGTTTCCGGACCAGTTGTTTCGCACCGTCCGCCGCATCTCCTCCCTCGCATTGTCAGACAATGTCTCGGCGCCGCCGTCCGCGTCCCGCGCGCGCATGACCTCGATGCGCCGCGCAACGCTCCGCTCCTTGACGCTCAGCAGGTCGGCAAGGTCCCGGCAACGGCTCCTCATCACGTCCTTTCGCTCGAGGATGCGCTGCAGCGAGACCCTGTGTGCCAGCGCCAGCGCGCCCAGCTCCGCGTTGTCCCCCCCGTAGCCCCTATTCTCGAGCGCGAGCTCCGCGGCGAGCGCGGGATAGCGGCCCTCGTCGGCGTCGTCGGCGACGGCCTTCTTCAGCACGGCCGTGGAGAAGTAGGCCAGCACCTCCTCGAGCCGCTCGCCCTTGCACTCGTCGAGCATGGTCTTGCGGATGGCCGAGTCGCGGCCCAGGACGCCGTTCTTCTTGGCGTGCTCGAGGGCGCGCAGGAGGGCGGCGCGCAGGTTGAGCGACTGCATCTGGTCGAGCGGCGGGAAGAAGGGCTTGAGCTTCTGCAGCACGTCGTGTCAGTCACCGCTCCCGGGCATCTCGATGGAGGAATACCGACATTGGCCGTCTCCTCGGGGTCCCAGAGGGAAAACAGGCGAAACAGCGCCCACTCGACGCACTGCACGCGCCGCTTCTGCCCCTGCACGCCGGACCCAGACGTGGCAAACGTCTCGGGCGTGATGCCGGGCCAGTCGGGCAGCAGGTCGAGGTCCAGGAGGCGCAGGTTCGTCAGGAAGACGCCCAGCGGCGCGCTGCCGCTGCTCGCCTGCGAAGAGCTGCTGCCAGCATGGTGCGGGTGAGGCTGCAGCGGCCTGGACGAGTTGGCGGCGACGCGCGCGGGACGCGTTCGTGCGTGCTGGACGACGGCGGCCATGGTAGCATGTCAGGGCGCTCGTCTAGAGAGTGGTGAAGGCGAGAAGATGCATCTCAGGGCGCAGAGGAAGACACCGCCTCGAGACTGAACGGACGTCGTGTGTTTTATGGTCACAGGTGCAAGGGTGTCGTTGTTGATGCAGTCGGGCCAGACACCCCGCCATTCTTCATGGGGCCAAGGGGCCAGACACAGCGGTGAGCACAAGACACGCCACAGCCGACTTCACCGACCTATTTATATATCAAGCTTGCACTGATCAATTCCTCGAGATCACCACTACGTGGTGATCAAGTTTTCCAGAATACCGCTCCCAGCTATTGTCTCGCATTCCTGTATCCTTGCTTGGGTCCATAGAGAATCTTCTTCGCAAGTGGCTTCCCAGGTATTTCGGTCCAGAGCTACGATATCCGCAGAGAGATCCGCGATAGACGCGTATCGATCATTCCAGCAACTTTGTATAACCTCGTCGTGTCTCAATGGGCCTAGTGGCGGGAATTCCATCTTCTGTAGTTTCTGCATTCGAATGGGGCCGTGATCAGGGCCCCACCACTCGTCCTCAAACGGTTCATAACCACGAGTCAACGTATATAAGACTGACCCGATAGCGAACTGCTCGGACCGGCAGCCAGCAGCTCCATAGGTCCCACAATCCTGGCCACCTTCATCGCCGAGTAGTCTTGCAAATGGCTCTGTTCCGGACAACATGTTTTCCCCTATCCTGACAGTGCGGTCAAAGTCTGCCAGCTTCACCCGCCCGGAGGGACAGAGGAGCATGTTTCCAGGACGAACATCGCAGTGGGCCAGCCCAAGCTTTTCAAGCCATGCGGCGGCAGCACCAAGCTGCTTCATCCACAGAAAGCAGTACTCCAGAGGCTGTCTTTTCACAATCCCTCTGACTTGGTAAGACAGGTCGTCTCTCAGTTGTTGTTCCCTGAGAAGCGAAGCAAGATCCCCGTTCAGGGCATACTCTAGAAAGATGACCTCTTTGGTATGGAAGAATCGTCGAATAATATACGGCGATGGGGGATGGCGCTCAAGTATAGCGAAAACATTCTGTTCTTGGGCCATGTTGGCTTCTCGGCCAGGGCGAACCTTCTTGGCGACAACATGGTCGTTTAACCTATACGTAAAACCGGTGCTACCAAGGCTCAGCAACCGAGGTCCATTCTGCGTATCCATCGGACGACTCGTCTGCTAGCCGACATTCGTCAGCATTGGCGTAAAGATTTTCGGGAGGACTAACCGGGCAGACTGCAAAGGTGAGGCAATGTGCGGCTCGAGACGCTGCAGGTTTCCAGGGAGGAGGAAGCACAATGGACCTCGCGATGTTCTCTGGCCTCTCGAGTTGCCGATGCAAGTTGCAGTTGCATCATTCACACATGAACACGGGCCCCGCCGGTAAAGCTGCGGTTATGTTGGTCGGGCTGCTCCATGGCCGCCAGCCAGCGCATTCTCACACCGAAACTGCGGCACAGCTGGACCAAGTAGACGAGCAAGACGGGATCCGTCTCCGTGTTAGCCTCAGGGCTGAGGATATCGAGGAGGACGGCTTCCGTACTGTAGTCCGTGCTCGTCCAACCTGCCTTGGAGACCTACCGCTCCCCTACATCCCTTGGCGGGCTTGTTCTGTCGGTATAGGTTCATCACAGGGGGCAGGGAGGTGAGGGGCGTGGTGAACCAGACAGATGCGCCTTCCCTCGCGTATCTGGATGCCTTTTGCACGGCTGATGACGGGGCCCTGCTGCGGGAGTGGCACCGAGTACTCGTAGAAAAAGAGGTCGCTCTCCGTACGGCATGGACTCTGCGTAGACTGGCTCCTACAACTTCATCGACCTGTTTGTATATCAAGCAAATTTGATTACTTCTTCAGCCCAGCAAAACTTTTGTCCCCGCATCACATTACTGACATTACAGCGTCGCAGCATTACAGCGTCGCAGCATCTCCGGCCCGTCCACGACACCATCACCACCATCCACGCCATCGCCATCATCACTCCGCATCGCCGCGCCCGGGACGCCCGGGGCAGCTCGCCTGCAGCCCGCCCCAGATGCCCTCGAGCTCGCCGCGGCTGCCGCGCGAGTACCCGCGCGCCTCCTCCGTCTCGTTGCCGACCAGCACCGGCCCGTAGAGGAACCAGGCGCTCAGGGGCTGGGCCAGGGTGCCCGCGCGGCCCTCGTCGCCGTTGGCCGGCACGCGCGACACGCCGACGTTGCCGCCCAGCAGGTAGGCCATGGTGTCGGTGCCGTGCTGCGGGTAGTCGAGCATCTTGAGCGGCACGCGCGCGTAGCCCACGGGCAGGCGGTCCAGCGGCGCGGGCGGGTATCCCACGCCGTCGAGCGTCGTCTCGTGCTTGCGCGGGCGCTCGCTGGCCGGGACGCGCAGCTCGCCGTCCTCCTTCCAGTGCAGGAAGCCCGTGATCCAGCCCGAGATGCTGTACTCCATGGGGCCCGCGCCGCACGTCACGACGCGGTCGGCGCGCACGATCTGCGTCCAGAAGGCGCGCACCTCGTCGCTCGCCGGCTCGTCCCACGTCTGCACGAAGCGGCGGAAGATGGGCCGCAGGCTCGCCGCGTAGTCGCGCGCCTCGGGGCCGAACTCGCCCAGGCGCGCCAGCTTGGCCTCGAGCCGCGCCCAGTCGCGCCGCTCGCCCAGCAGCTGCACCGACGGCAGCCCGCAGATGATGCCGCCCGAGAACTCAAAGTAGCGCTGCACGAGCCCCATCATGAGCACCGTCGCCGTCAGGTTGTCGGCCGGCGTCGTGGTGCTGAAGCCGGGCGCGATCCAGCCCAGCAGCCAGTCCGTCTTGACGCGCTGCTGGATCTCGCCGCCGAACGCGCCGATGACCTCGCGCCACGTGAACTTGCGCACCTCGATCTCGCGCTTGCCCGCGAAGTCGACGAACAGGTGCCGCAGCTCCTCGCCGTGCTTGGCCATGTAGAAGTTGAGCTGCGCGAGCACCTCGAACCACACCACGTCGGGCCGCAGCACCAGGTGCTGGTGCTGCGCCCACGCGTCGAGCGCCCCGCGCACGAGGCTGTCCGACGACGCGAAGACGGTGCCGTTGCCCAGCGCGCTGCCGTCGTCGGCCGCCCCGAAGTCGCCGTACGACGACATGAGCACCTCGGGCGCCGGGTACGGGTTGCGCGCCGACACCTCCTCGGGGCAGCTCTTGCGGAAGAGCTCCTTGACCGACGAGACGGCGCCGCCCGCCTCGAGCGGCAGGGGCTGCACTTGGTTGACCGAGACGACGATGCCGCCGGCCGCGAGGCCCGACGACAGTCCGAGGACCAGCAGGGGCAGCAACATTTTGCGTGCCTGTCGTGTTCTTCTTGGGGTTGAAGGGGGGGGGTTGTGTGCCTGTGTGTGTGTGTGTGTGTGTGTGTGTGTGTGCGTGTGTGTGTTTGAGTGTATGTGTTGTCGTTGGCTCTTCAACTGCGACGCTTGATCAGAGACGGCCAAGGATATACATCCCGCGCGGCTTCACTTACACGTAGTTCCTGACCTGAGTGAGACTCTTCGGCTCGGCTTGCACCCAGGAGGAAGGACGTGTCCAAGAGTCTGTCCACAACCCCCTATATATAGGCGACCGCTCCCAGGCGGCGGCACCTTGTTGGCCTCGTTCCTCCCATACTGAACCGTGCTCAAGCGGCGGCCATCGGGCCATCGAGCCATCGAGCCATCGAGCCACGCGTACCTACTGCCATCATACGAGAGGCTGCAGAGGAACTGCAGACCAGCGTTGTATGAGTTAGTCACAGGCTCCCGATTGCCCGCGTTCAATGTCAGTCTGAGCCGTGGCCGAGTCCGAGTCCAAGAGACGGGACCTTTGCAGCCTGCAGTGAGTATTGCTTCGGGGCAGGGCGGCACGGATATCCACGGTCGATGCCGGGCTGGCCGGTGGCAAACATCACAAATACCAGTCGCCAAGCGTGCGGCATGCAGGGACGTTGCCTCGAGAGCGGCTCGGATGTCCACGGTCGATATCGTCCGAGCCGTGGCCCGGCATGGACGGGACGGGCGTGCCGCTCACGCAGACTGCATCATGCTGCATGGGTGCAACGGCCAATGAGTGTCTGTCACATGCGACCGTGTAAAAAAATTCTCATCAAGAATCCCTCTCTTTTTCAATCATGATATCAACCTATTTACGGTTGCCTGCTCGAGCTGCATTGAAGCTGCCAGCCAGTCCCAAGCCTGGGTATCGCCAAGCGCCGTCCAATAAACTCCAGTCCGTCCCATGCGCCAATGCTCTTTGGCGAAATAAAATGGGAATACAGCATAAAAACACAGTCAAGAGACGCCCAACATCATCATGGCAAATTCATGTCTCGTCAACGCCGCGTGGCATGCCCGCCACCGACATGCCGCGCCCGGTCACATCTTGGACCCCAGCCGCCGGTTGCTGTTCGACGACGAGGCAGACGACTGGCTAGCTCTGCCATCCAGTCAATCCTCGTGGCTGTCGTCCTGCACGCGCTTGACTCGCTGCACCAGCTGCGGGTAGATCTTCTCGTTGGTCTGGACGCCGCACACCTTGGTAACCACGTCCTCGGGGGTGTTGTGGGACATGATCTCGGCCAGCTCCTTGGACTCTTCGTCGTCGTCGATGTTCTGGAAGCGGAAGCACATCTCGATGGCGTCGAGGAGGAACTTGATGGGCTGGTCCATTTCGGCCAGCTCGGCCGCAGGGGCGATGAAGCGCTCCTTGCGGGAGAGCTTGCGCAGGGGGGCGCGGCCGACACGCTCGACGGCGTCCTCGAGATGGGGGTTGCCGATGCGCTTGATGATCCTCTCCACGTAGGCCGCCTGGTGCTCCTCGTCAATCTCGTGCTTGGACACGATGAGGTTCTTGGTCTCCATCAGGGCGCCGCGGACCTCGGCCATGATGTTCTTGTCCTGGAGAGCATCGTAGACGGTGCGCTTTCTGCGGTTGTAGCCGTGGTAGGCGGCGGTCGCGTGGCCCGTGTTGACGGTGAAGAGCTTGCGCTCGATGAAGGGCTGCAGATGGTCGACCCAGTTGATGCCCTTGATGGGGGGGATGCCAATGTCCTCGAAGGGCGTCTTCTCGACGACCCACTCGAAGAACTTCTCGAGCGTCACGTCGAGGCCAGCATTGGGGTCCTGGGCGGGCACAATTCTGTCAATAGCAGAGTTGGCGTAGCGGGCGCGCTTGTGATGGCTGTCGAGGCGGTCGGCCGACGTGTTGCGCGGGTCCTTGATGTGCTGGGCGAGGGTGTCGGTGGCGCCAATGGCGTTCTCGCAGGCAATGACGTGCAGGGGTGTCACGTCGTCGGAGCGGCGGTCGATGCCCTTGGCGATGACGGGGGCGATGAACTTGAGGATGTTGGGGCCGACGGAACAGGTGACGACGTCGGCGGTGCGGATGGCCTCGATCAGGTCCGCCTCGTGCGTCTTGGAGTTGATGGCGCGGTAGTTGGTGATCTTGTTTTCCGTGGTGCCCTCGGTGCCCACCTCGATGACCTTGTACGAGGGCGTGGAGTTGATGCGGTCAATCAGGGTGTCGACCACGTCGGCAAAGATGACGTCGTAGCCCGAGTTGTGGAGAAAGCAGGCAACAAAGCCGCGGCCTGGACAAGCGTGTTAGAGATGCTTCAATTTTGGCTACAGCCGGGGCCAGAGAAGGCCTTGTATGGACTGAAGCTCGGCGGGATGATGACGTACCGATGTTGCCGGCGCCAAAGTGAACGGCCGTTTTGCTCATGGTGAAAACGGTGACGGGGTGTTAGTGGTGGTGGTGGTGGTGCGGTGATGTCGCAGAGGCCGACAGAATATCTTCAATCGACGAAGAGTGGACAATGTAGGGTGGCGTGAGGATGATTCCAGCCGGGAGAGAGCGCTGGCAAGGTTCAATTCGAGAGACAGGTGGTAGAAAGTCAGAAGAGGTTGAAACGGTGACCGTCGAGACGAGAGACGGAGAAGGGGGGGCCTGGAGTTTATATAAACTGAGGCTCCTTCCCTGGCTCCGGAGAGGGAAGGAGCACAGAGGGGCGTGGCCGCCTTCCGCCATGGCGGGGCCAGCGAGTGAGACGGTGGCAGCAGGGGAAGCGGGGCAAGTGAGACTTGCGGAACGGTGAGGTTGACGACTCACACAGTCACACTTGCTCACGATGCGATCGGCCAAGCCAGTAACAAACAGGCAGGATGACGTCCACTGGCTGGGGAGGCAGGGGCTGAGAGCGAGGGCAGGAGGGCCACCCAGACACAGAACAATGCAAGTGGGGCCGCGCCCGTCGTGACGGTCCCTCCGCGGTGTCGTCAGCCTCTTTGACGTAACGTGCTGGAGGCGCTGACGACCAGCTCCAGCTCCATGCCGTATGCATCATCACGACGGACCTTTCACGATGGCTTCACGACGGCCTCTGCGCCGCCCAACCTCCCGCGCTCCGTCCAAAGCAAGGCCTGGCCTCGGCCCAGCTCGCCCTCGGCCGCCTGGCATGCGAGTCGTCGCTGCGTCTCAGGCACCTGAATTCCTCGCGGGCCCGGGGCCGTTTCCAGGGGCGACGCAGCCTCGGTCTACAGGGAGGCTCCAGCGCTAAGCACGCTAGACGGCGCCGCCAGTCGCCGCCGCAAAGTCTGCCCCCCAGGGCCCAATGGCACGGCGGCGATTGCTGGCTATGGCCTGACGGGCGCGAGAGGGAATAATCAATAGCCCTGGCCACGACGCCGGCACAGCACAGCACAGCCAGCGGTCCACTGCAACTAGCCGCCTATTGGGTGCGCGCCAAGCCCGACACGCCACCCGCGCGCAGCCAGTCAGTGACTCGCTCCAGGGCACATTGGGGGGGGCCGGCCCACTGCAACCTCGCCCGCAACCACTGAACGCGCCGCAGCAGCGGACGGTTGCGGACCACGACAGCGCTGCGCAGCACGACAAGCCAGCGCCTGCGGCGGCCCTTGGTTTCATCATGATCCGGCGGGCCCATGACGGATGGCTCGTTGCTTGCTGGTGTGACATGACGGTGTCTCTGACTCGTCTGTTACCTGCCTGCATTGTGCTCGACCAACGCGCGCTCGTGTCTCACAGGAGACGCCGTGTGATGCCGCGCGCATTCTCTGAATGCAGCCGCCGAAACCCCGCCGACCGCCAACAAAGAAAGCCCTCGATGCCGTCCCAGCGCGTGCTCGTACGGTTGCGTCGACAGCGGGAGCAGCCCAGCAGCCACCAACGCACCGGCAGCAGCTGCAATTGGCCCTCGTCCTTCAGCACTGCCGCCGGCGGGGGCTGCGGCGCAATATCACGATGCCGGGCGGCCTGGTGGGGGAGCCTCGGAGGGATTGACAGGGGCTACTGTAGCACCGTGGAATGACGTAGACGAGAGGACGGCATCGTGAAATGGCGCAACGATGCCGCCGCCGATTGTCACGATGTTTCGTCGAGGTGTCATGGGCGTCGTTATCGTCCGCGAGGTCCGGGAGTTTGTGGTCCGCAAACCCACGATGCTGCAACACGGGACCCCTCGACGTCATATCCCTTGCATGCTTCGACGACCCGTTGGATCGATCGCGCTGTCAGGTGTCGGCAGCCGCCCAAGAGGCACGCAGCAGGACGCCGTTTCATCTTCAGCTTGCGACTTTCCCATCTCGTACCAAGCTGGGGTAAATGCCTCTTCCACATGCTGCAACTCCGCAGGACGAGGCTCCCCGCCTGCACCCGCCCTCCTTGCATCAACCCAACCGCAACGTGCTCACCATCATTTGGCCGCAAAGAGGCCGCCGCCACAGGACCCTCCCTTGCGGGCACGTTTGGCTTCCTGCCGCCGTCCCGATTGAGATATTGAAGCATTACAGCGGATGAGTCGGCTTCGGTGGCTGTCGAGTTCACGCAACGCCCTCGATATCACGACACCTCCAACTCTCCAACGCGAGCGATGTACTCTTCTCTGCATCGATCCAACTCATTCCCCAGCTGGATGGAGAGTGCGCTACTGCGCTGGCCGCCACCGTTTTTTACGCACGGCGGGCTTGATGGTTCCGGCTGTGGGGCGGCTCGGAACCCATCGCCATCCGTCGTCCGTCTCGCGCCGAAGTGCATCATGTAGCAGTGGGTCTCTGTCCCGAGGTCGCAAGGGTCGTCAATGCCGCGGTCGGTCGGCCGTTGGGGTTCCTTACAGTACGGAGTACTCGGGGAAACGGGAGTTGTAGTCTTGCGGTCCGATGTCCAGTCCTGTATGACTGCCAGAGGAAGAGCACTGACGGATGAAAGGGGTCCCTGGACAGGATTCACGATCAGACAGGCGGCCTTGCTTCTTGGCCAAAGGCTGCTACTTCGTACTTCGTACTCGTACACGAGTTCATCGCCTCATGTGGGCCCTCTTGCGGATTGCCCTTTCGGGACGTTTGCCAGCACGCAGATGCAGCCAGCGCAAGACTGAGGCAGCAGCTAGCGGCCCACGTTTCGATATCTGGGGCCCCAGATACGGCGCCTTCAAGGTAGCCAGGCGTAGGTCGTTGGGGAGCCGGTTCAAGTCCCTTCGCCTCGGGAGGAACTACGGGTGTTGCTCGAGTCTTGCGCCGGAAGAAGAAGCTACTCTCAACGCACGCGACTACGGAGAATCCTCGCTGTGAAGATGTACTAATCCCTTTGGAACTGACAAACCTAACTTTCCTAGACCTTGAATAGAGGGCATGGGAAGAAAGGCGAGGGGCGAGGGGGCAGGACATGGCCGACAAGCCGCGCACGACAGAGCATGCGCGTCGGCTCCGTGACTGCTCACGATGGCGACGGCATCGGGGCACCATGCCCTCCCATGACCATTCCCCGATGAGCAGCGAACCCCCAGCTGTTCGCAGAGTCAATCCACGTGCGGATGAAGTGCGGTCGACACCGGCGGCCCGACCCTGCACCCGCCGGGACTCGACCCACCCCTCCGGCACCGCCGCCTGCACGAGTACGAAGCACTCTATGAAGTAAAATGTACGAAATACTCGTACTTCCAGCCTCTCCCAGCAAGCCACGCCACCGCGACGAAGCCGCGTGCCCTCCGACCCGTACTCGTAAACCCCTCTGCCGCGGCGCCCTCCCCTCCGAGGCCAGAGCAGGCCTGGCCCTCCAACCCCGAGCCTGCACCGGCATCGCATCGCGCGTCCCCCGCGTCCCGGCGCGCAGCCCATGCCCATGCAGGAACCCGCCGCCGACATCTCCCGAGGGAGCTCGACGCGCCGCCTGCGCTGCTGTCCAGATCCCGCGGTCCTGGGCGTGGGCGGGATGCAACGCGGGGGGATGGGGTGCCGGCGTGCATGTGATGCAACGGAGGAGGCGAGATGTTGGGTGCCGGATCGGTAGGTAGCTGTGTATGAGACAGAGCTGAATGGGCTGGCGTGTTGTCTTGCTGGGCTCCTGCTGGAGCTGCTGGATGATGAAGCAGTCAGCATGTACCTTGCACTTACATGTAAAGGGTGCTGCCAGCTCCACGGCAACGGCGGACAGCCCTTCCAGCCATGGATTCAGGTCGGCGCATTCGACAAGCACAGTCACATGTAGCACCTAGCTGTCAGATACGTCCAAGCCATTCAATTGCTTTCCTCAATCTGTAGAGCTTTCATAATCCCGCCTCATTTTACCCCTTAGCCGGCGTGCCTCATGTACCTTTCCCCAGCATCCCTCAGATCTTGGCGTACTTCTTGAACGCCCCGATGAGCCCCCCCGTCGACGCGTCGTGGCCCTCGCCGTTGCCCGCCTCGTCGAGCTCCTTGAGGATCTTCTTGGCCAGGACCTTGCCCAGCTCGACGCCCCACTGGTCGAAGCTGTTGACGTCCCACACGGCGCCCTCGGTGAAGGTGAGGTGCTCGTAGTAGACAATCAGGGCGCCCAGCTCCGCCGGGCCGATGGCGCCGCCGACGAGGATCGACGTCGTCGGGCGGTTGCCGAGGAAACGCTTGTGCGGGACGAGGTCGTCCTTGGTGCCCTCGGCGCGCACCTGCTCGTCCGTCTTGCCGACCATGAGGGCCTCGGCCTGGGCAAAGTAGTTGGAGGCGAGCATCTTGTGGTGCAGGTTGTTGGTGATGGGGTTGTGGGACTGGGCGGCGAGGATGAAGTCGGTGGGGATCAGCTTGGTGCCCTGGTGCACGAGCTGGAAGAAGGAGTGCTGGGCGTTGGTGCAGGGCTCGCCAAACAGGATGGGGCCTGGGCAGTCAGCGCTGGCACGACGTTGGAGGATGATGGCAGGGGTGAGGACATACCAGTCGTGTACTTGACCGACGATCCGTCAGAGGCAATCGACTTGCCGTTGGACTCCATGGACAACTGCTGGAGGTAGGCAGGGAAGCGGTGGAGGTACTGGTCGAACCTGAGCGAGAGTCAGCATTCCTTATCCGCCTCACGTGAAGGGGTCTACTCACGGCGCAACCAGGTGAGTCTGCGCCTGGAAAAAGTCCGAGTACCACACGCTGAGAAGGCCGCCGATGATGGGGATGTTCTCCCTGAGGGGCGCCTCGCGGAAGTGCTTGTCCATGGCGTGGGCGCCGCTCAGGAACTTGTGGAAGTTGTCGAATCCGACGTAGATGGCGACGCTCAAGCCGATGGCGCTCCAGACCGAATAGCGACCGCCGACCCAGCTCTCAAAGCCAAACATGTTCTTGCTGTCGATACCGAACTTGGTCACCTCGGGCTCGTTGGTGGACAGCGCGACGAAGTGCTTGGCGATGTCGCCCTTGCCGCCCGTCTTCTCGAGGAACCAGGTCTTGGCCGTGTTGGCGTTGGTCGTCGTCTCGGCCGTGGTGAAGGTTTTGGAGGCGACGAGGAAGAGCGTCGTCTCGGGGTCCGAGTGCTTGAGGGCCTCGGCCATGTGGGTGCCGTCGATGTTGGAGACAAAGTGCAGCGTCATGTCGTCGGCGCCGTAGTGCTTGAGGGCCTCAGTGACCATGACGGGGCCGCTGTGGATTCAGTGTCAGCAGCAGAGCAGCAGAGCAGCGTCTTAGGCTATGGGACTCACAGGTCGGAGCCGCCGATGCCAATGTTGACAATGGTCGTCAGCTTCTTGCCCGTGAAGCCCTTCCACTCGCCGCTGCGGACCTGGCCGGAAAACTCCTTCATGTGCTCGAGGACATCGTTGACGCCGCCGGGGGCCGCCATGACGTCCTGGCCGTCGACCTTCATGTCCCAGGCGTCGGGGCCGACGTTGCGCAGCGCCGTGTGGTAGACGGCACGGTTCTCGGTGAAGTTGATCTTGTCGCCAGCGAACATGGCGTCGCGCTTGCGGGCGACGCCGGCCTGCTCGGCGAGCTTGACGAGCAGGTCGAGCGTCTCGTCCGTCAGGAAGTTCTTGCTGAAGTCGAAGAGGATGTCGGCCGAGACGCCACCCGAGGCAAAGGTGCGGGTGAAGCGCGAGAAGCGCTCCGGGTCCGAGGCAAAGGCCTCCTTGAGGACAAAGTTCTTGCCGACGCTGTCGCGGTGCGCCTGCAGCTCGGCCCAGGCGGGCAGCGTGTTTGCGGGAGCCATTGCGTCGGATACAGCGGGCGGAAGAGGCGGGTTCGTAGGGAGCGTCGAGCAGCCTGGCCGGCGAGTTAGTGATCGAGACAAGAGAGGGCAGCTCGAGCTTTGGGCCGATGTGCAGCTGCATATGCTGCCAGCCAAGACGGAGATTCGGGCATCTTACCTTGAGCTGTTTCGTAGCGGTTTCGGAGCGGGTCGAGGGCGGGATGTCAGGGCTTGGAGCTTGCCTGGGTACAATGGCGAGCAGAGAAGGGGGCCAGGGATCGATATATGGCTGGAAGCAGAGAAGAAGAAGCAGTCTTCGAAATACCGCAGTGTCCGGTTCTAGGAGCTACAGTGGAGCCTCTGGTACCGATGCTTTTCAGGGTGTTGAGCAACTTGAGCTGGGGTGGAGGGGAGGGGGAGGGGGAGCCTGGGAGGGAGGAGGGAAGATGAGGTTTTGCCCCGCCTTGCCCGCATCGTCGGGCCCCTCCTCCTCATCAATCATCATTACCTACGCCGTAGGTAATCAGGCATAATTACGCGTCTATTATCACGCGTCCGACCATCTTATTCCATGCCGTCCCTCGTATCGTCGACGCATTTTCACACAATTCTCGCTTATTACTGCGTTCTTACATAGGCATTCCGTGTTGGCTCCCTAAGCATCGAGATGCGGCTACGTCATTGACACGGGCTCGTTGTGGCGCCCGACGTTGCCGGTCCAGCTACGTCCACGGCAGATGTCTACACTCGCATACCGCGGGTTGCTGATACACAGAGATATCCAGGTGCAGACATAGTGGGCTACGAGCGTCAACCCCGTGTCAGCAGCTGCAAACAAGGTCCTCAATTCAGCCGTGCCGTCGAATGGCGTAGTGCCCATGTTACCTGCCAAACTCCAAGTATATGAATGGTTCATCCCGCCGGGGTCAATGCCCCAGCGACTGTATCATGTGTCTCGCCCGAATGCTCTCCCGGGCCATGCTGCCGATGCCATCCCCCTCCCAGGCACTCATCCTAGCTGGCTGGACGTCCCCCCGGCAATGCCATGCTTCGCTGAGAACCATCTCCCGTCCGTCATACAAACGCTCTCTCGTACAACCAAATGCGCTGTCTGCCCTCTGCCTCATCGGTTATCCTGCATGCTCCCCACAAACGATGGATCCTTGACACTCCCGCCAGCGTCTCCGAGCCCCGCAATCGGCCGGTTGTAGCTGAATCCCTGGAACTGGTTCTGCATCGTCTGCGACAGCATCGGGCCGTCGACGTACGAGTCCTGCGGCGCCTCGCATGTAAATTCTTTATCAAAGTTGCTGGTGTCCATCGCATCGGTCTAGCACAGGGTTAGTGTTATGGCCAGCCTCGTTTCGAACGGAGCATTACTCACCACGCTGGGCTTGAATGTCGGCTCGTACTTGCGCTGCAGCAGCTTGCGCCAGTCAATAGCGTGGAAGAAGGGGTGCGCCTTGATCTCAGCCGAGCCGTTGGCCCCGAGGCGCTCCTCTGGGTTGCGGTTGAGCAGCTTCGTGAGCAGGTCCTTAGCCGCTGGGGGCACCACGTCGGAAAAGTGCAGCGGCTCCGACAAGATCTTGCGGTACATCTCGTTGGTGTTCTCGTCGTAAAACGGCGGCAGGCCCGTCAACATCTCGTACAGGAGCACGCCGAGGGTCCACCAGTCCACCGTCTTGTTGTAGCCCTTGCCCATCAGCAGCTCCGGCGCCAGGTACTCGGGGGTGCCACAGAACGTGTTCGTCCGGTCCTCGTCCTTCATATCTAGCTTGCACAGGCCAAAGTCGCACAGCGCAATGTGGCCCTGGTAGTCGAGCAGGATGTTCTCGGGCTTGAGGTCGCGGTAGATGACGCTGAAGCCGTGAAGGCACTCAAGGGCACACAAGAGCTCTGCCGTGTAGAACCGCGACCTATTAACGTCGAATCGGTGCTCCGTTTGCAGGTGGTGGAAGAGCTCGCCCCCGTTGACAAACGCCAGCACAAAGTAGAGCTTCTCGGGCGACTGGAAGCTGAACTTGAGCGGCACGATGAAGGGGTTGTTGATTTGCGCCAGCACAGATCGTTCGGCCAGAGTGTGGGCCACCTCGGACCGCGAGATGATGTGTGCCTTTCGGATCGTCTTGAGGGCGTAGATTCGGTTTGTGTCCTTTTTGCGCACCTGCATGACCTTGCCGAAGCTGCCCTTGCCCACGACCTTGAGCAGCTCAAAGTCCTCAATCTTGAGCTTGCCGGCACGCGTCTCGACGTATTCCACGCCAACCTTGATCTTACCAGAGCCGTACTGGACGTCCACCCACTCGGCGCCGCGGTGCCCCTCGCCCTTTTGTCGCTGGGCATGCTCGGCTGCCGCCCTCTCCCGGTCCTTCTTGCTAGCCTTGGGGTCGTCCACATAGGGTTGACGCTCCTCGAACCGAGGGTTGATGCGGGCCACGCCCAAAAAGATGTCCTGGCTGCGCCCAGACCCAGGCGGAGCGGTGGGGTTTCGCATGTACAGGTGAATGACCAGCTCGGTGACTCTGGAGACGTCAAACTTGTACTGGGTGTTGCCGCCGGCCCATAGCGGGTTCTCGGGGTTCCCGTCCACCGAGTTGACAAACACCTGGACCTTGTCGAAGTCGAGAAGCGCGTAGGGCATGTATTTGCCGGAAATGCGGCCATGGTTGGTCGGGATGCCGGTGAAGCCGCCGGCGGACGAGTGTGGCCTGTTGGATCCGTTCATGAAGGAACCGGCCACTCGTTGCGACGAGCCGGGCCGTATGGAACTGGCCATGGTGGCATTGCTCGACGAGAGCGAGCCCTGGTGCTGTGAGGCGAATGCATTCCGATGTTGCTCAGGCAGCGAGAAGCCCTGGCCCTCGTGGAGGGTGACAACGAGGATGCCCGGCTTGGGCGGCTTCACGACCGGTGCCTGTGCCATGGCTTCTGAGGCGGCTATTTCGGTTCGGGCGTCAGTCTTGCGCCGCCCGGGCCAGGCTTCTCGTCGAGCCGCGTGGCATGGGACGGGACAGGGACGACTTACCAATTGCGCTCTCGGTGGTCGGGGTCGTTGCGCCCGTCGACGGTTGCGTCTTCTCGTCCTTGTCTGTGATGGTCGAGGTGGAGGGAGATCGGGAAAAGGCGCTCAGGGGCCCGAGATGGGTCTCCTTGAGTTCTGGACGGGCACGGCTGTCAGCTCTCTGGCACACGGTGGCACGGCCCGGGGTCGCCACGCCAGCCAGTGGACGGCGAGGCAACGGCGGACAGGAGCACGGGGAGGGGATGACAAACTCTTGGTGAGCTTCCACGACATGGACGACATGGTGACGGGAGTGTGTGCGGCGGGGATATCAGAGGACAGGGTCGGACGGTTGGCTGGTCGGTCGTGGTGACAGTGACTTGAGACACGGGGGCGACGGGCCGTGGGGAAGCGTCCGACGATGGATGGCCCCAGCGCAGCGCAGCGCAGTACAGGTGCTGCTGCTGCCGTTGGTCGTCGGTGGCAAAAGGGGCGAGCAAACGCAAGAGGCCCTGCCGCAGGACGGGTTCTAAGGTTCGTAGGTCGGGTCGGGTGGTGGTGGTGAGAGGTCGGGTCGGACGGCGGCAGCGCTGGTGGTTTGGTTTTGGCCTGAGGACCCGTCTGTGGTCTGGTGTCTGCGCTGATGAGCGCTGGCCAGACTGCAACCCCGCAGACACGTCTCCAGCCGGGTCAAGGAGCGCGAGGACGGGCTAGAGAGCCTTGGCTGCTTGTGATAAGCGGGCACCAAGAGAGCGAAAAACGGCTCGCGGCGTCTGCGGATGGAGATGCGAGGCGGGGACGCGGCAGGCACGCAGGAGGCCGAGGGGAGAAATTGCGTACGAGGATCGATGTTGCGGTCGCGAATGCGAGGAAGAGGTTTAAAGGGGACCGAACTGGGCGAACAGGTTCAGCTAGTATTCGTCGACGACGGCAAGGAGGCGAAGCATCGCTGCCAGGGTTGGTTTGGGGGATGATGAAATCCGGGCCTATCAGCGACAGGGGGCACTGTTTGTTGGTGCATTTTGGTGCATTGAGCGCAGCAGCAGCACCCAGCTGAAAGGTGTCCGGTCTGCCTGCGCACTGTGCTCTTCCCCTCATTTGGGTGGGGGCTGTGCAGAGTTCATGTCGATAATGCCAGTGCGCAGCGGGGCAAGCAACACGGTGCACGGTACGGCCGGTCCAGGCCGCCACGACCGAGCGAAACTCAACTTTATTCGTTTATTCGTAATTACAGTACCAAGGCTTTGTCGCTTCGGGTTCGCTCTGTTTGGCGGTAGTGAGAGAGGGTTTGCATCTGGCCACAGGCGTTGGTCGCCGCCTACGTCTGTACGCCGACTCGATACCGGGCGACGTGGAGAGTCGCCTGGACTCAAGAGCCTGAGCACCCACGTTCCAGTCAACAGTCTTCTCATGCAGAGCCATGGACAGAACAAGCCAGGCTCTGCATTGCATTATTTCCTCCCCCCCCTGCGACCACGTGAATGACGTCCAAAGGATGAATGTCACCGTCAACTGCGCGGAATATTGAGCTCGATGGCTTACGTCTTGGGCGGCCTCGGAGCGTTCATCTCCCGAGGTAATGGCATTGCCGCAGCCCTTGAGGCATGCCCAACTCATCAGAAGGGCTCGCGCCTCGTATCTGCTTCTGTGGGAGATGCCCCGATAGAAGACCTCGTGTTCAGCTCAACATGCCGAATGACAGGCTTCTGTGGCTGCTGGGCACAACTCTGTCCAAGCCATGGGTTTATATATGGCGACGGGTCGTCTCACGCTGCAGCCACCACCTATACTCAAGGCGGGCAGCCGTTCAAGAAAGAGTGCACCCAAGTTAAACCCCCATCTTAACGTGATTGAATACGACCAATTGCTACTGTCAAGACGCGCCCGCCGGTTCTCGATTCACGACTGCTCGACTCCTGCAGCCGAGCACCTACCCTAGACCACGGGCGGACGAGTTGGATCGCCCCCTTTCCCACCGCCCCGCGCTAAAGGGGTTGATACCTGACAATCCAGGCGCTGCCCGCTCCACCGCCATTGGTGGCAGGCCGCTGCGTGGCAGACACGAGCCAGCAGGACACCTCACAGTTTGAGAGCTCCCTCCAGCCTCACCTCACCTCACCTCATCTTCCCCCGTTCGCTGCGCCAGGCACGACGACGCACGAGAGCAGCACAAATCGCACCTCGCCCGATGCAGCAGCTCCTCGCCAGCCCAACCCGAACCTGCACCTCTCGCGAGAGCACCGCATTGCGCCTCGACGACGGACGGACCAACACCGCGCCTGGTGGCACTGGCGACATCGAAACCCCACCACCGCCGTCTCAACTCCTCCCTTTGTCGACCTGTGAGCTTGCAGAGACTCGCGACTGAGGTCCCCGAGCACCGCCACGATGAGATTGGACGTCAAGGTCAGTACTCGCATCAGGATGCTTGCACGAGGCTGCGATGGCACTCCGCGCCCAAGGACACGTTCCGACGGCCCCTCCTGCAACGAACTTCTGTCTACCGGGATAAAAAACAACGACGCTGACTTGGATTGCAATCACAGCGCCAGCTGTACGCTCGCAGCGAGCGTGTCAAGGGAATCGACTTTCACCCCCAAGAGCCATGGATCCTCACCACTCTCTACAGCGGTGCGAACCCTCTCCCTTGATTTACCTGAAGCCCGCATCTAACGCCGTCTGACCGCAGGCCATGTCTACATCTGGTCCTACGAAACGCAACAAATCGTCAAGACCTTTGAGCTCACCGATGTGCCCGTTCGCGCCGGCCGATTCGTCGCACGCAAGAACTGGATCATCTGCGGGTCCGACGACTTCCAGCTGCGCGTCTACAACTACAACACGTCGGAGAAGATCACCTCGTTCGAGGCGCACCCCGACTATATTCGAGCCATCTGCGTCCACCCGACGCTGCCGTTCGTCCTCACCGCCTCCGATGACATGACCATCAAGCTGTGGGACTGGGACAAGGGCTGGAAATGCGTCCAAGTCTTCGAGGGCCACAGCCACTATGTCATGGGCCTCGCCATCAACCCCAAAGACACCAACACCTTTGCGTCGGCCTGCCTGGATCGCACCGTTAAGATTTGGAGCCTAGGCTCGGGCACCGCCAACTTCACCCTGGAAGCCCACGAGACCAAGGGCGTCAACCATGTGGACTACTATCCTCATTCCGACAAGCCCTACCTCCTCACCACCTCCGATGACCGAACCATCAAAATCTGGGACTACACCACAAAGTCTCTGATTGCGACCCTCGAGGGCCACACCAACAATGTCTCCTTCGCCTGCTACCACCCCGAGCTGCCGGTCATCATCTCCGGCTCCGAGGACGGCACGATACGGGTCTGGCACGCAAACACCTACCGATTCGAGCAGTCGCTCAACTACAGCCTCGAGCGCGCGTGGTGCGTTTCTTACCAAAAGGGAAAGCAGGGTGTCGCTGTGGGCTACGACGATGGTGCCGTGGTCATCAAGCTGGGACGCGAGGAGCCTGCCGTTTCCATGGACCCCTCGGGCAAGCTGATCTGGGCGAGACATAACGAAGTCGTGTCCTCTATCATCAAAGGAGGCAAGTTCGGCCGGAGATGATAAAAGCCTCCCTTGTGCTAACTGCTGGATAGATGCCTCAATCAAGGACAACGACCCCATCTCTCTCCCGACCAAGGACCTCGGAACGTGCGAAGTCTACCCGCAAACCCTGATTCACTCCCCCAACGGCCGTTTCGTTGCCGTGTGCGGCGATGGCGAATACATCATCTACACGGCTCTGGCGTGGCGTAACAAGGCGTTTGGCTCTGCCCTGGACTTTGCCTGGGCGTCAAAGGAAAACAGCAACGACTTTGCTATCCGCGAGTCGCCCATGAGCGTCAAGGTGTATAAGAACTTCACTGAGAAGAGCGGCGGCCTGGACGTCGGGTTCCAGGCAGAGGGTCTGACTGGGGGCATCCTGCTCGGTGTCATGGGACAGGGCGGCATCTCCTTCTTCGACTGGGCCACAGGCGGCCTGGTTCGAAGGATCGAGGTTGAGCCCAAGCAGGTTCGTGGACACGACTGAGCTGTCTCACCAGGATACAGGGTGCTAACGCGGCGTAGGTCTACTGGTCCGACAGCGGCGAACTGGTCACGATTGCCTGCGAGGACACCTTTTACGTGCTGCGATTCTCCCGAGAGGACTATGTCGACGCCGTGCAGGCTGGCCAGGTGGAGGAGGATGGCGTGGAGGCTGCGTTCGAGGTCATTACCGACATCAGTGAAAGGTGAGCTTCCTCTGCAGGGTGCCACAGCAAGAGACTGACTGACATGGTTATAGTGTTCGGACGGGTGAATGGGTCGGGGACTGCTTCATCTACACCAACAGCACGAACCGACTCAACTACCTGGTCGGCGACCAGACATATACCGTGTCGCACTTCGACAAGCCCATGTATATCCTGGGGTACATCCAGAGAGATTCGCGCATCTATCTCGCCGACAAGGATGTAAACGTCACATGCTTTGGCCTGTCGCTGCCTGTGCTGGAATACCAAACCCTGGTGCTTCGCGAAGACATGGAGACGGCCGCCGAGCTGCTGCCGACGATTCCGGCGGATCAGCTCAACAAGATCGCCAGGTTCCTGGAAGGCCAGGGCCACAAGGAGCTGGCCCTCGAGGTGGCGACGGATCCAGAACACAAGTTCGACCTTGCCCTCGCGTTGAACCAGCTCGACGTCGCCCTGGATCTGGCGCGCACGGCGGACGCGGACCACAAGTGGAAGACGGTGGGAGATGCCGCCTTGGCGGGGTGGGACGTAGCGCTTGCTGCCGAGTGCTTCACACATGCCAAGGACCTGGGCTCGCTGCTGCTGCTCCACTCGTCGACGGGGGATAGAGAAGGCCTCGCCAAGCTGGCTGCCCAGGCGGGAGAGAGCAACGCCCACAACGTTGCCTTTTCGTGCTACTGGCTCCTCGGGGATGTCGAGCGGTGCGCCGAGGTGCTGATCAAGACTGGTCGCATGGCCGAGGCGGTGCTGTTCGCACAAACGTACAAGCCCAGCCTGGCCATCCCTATCGTCAACGAGTGGAAGGAGAGCTTGGAAAAGGGAAAGAAGGGCCGGGTAGCGAAGCTCATTGGCGTACCGGACGAGGACGAGGACCTGTTTCCCGAGTGGGATGCGTGGTTGAAGATGGAGCGCGAGGGAGGCGGCGTCAACGGGGTGCAGGGAGAAGCGATAAATGGGGAAGCGCAGAGCGGCGAAGAAGAACAGGAGGCTGAGGAGGCTGAGGAGGCTGGAGAGGCCGAGGAGGCCGGAGAGGCCGAGGAGGCCAAAGAAGAGGCGGCCGAGGAGGACGAAGAGTAAAAGGCTTGCAAGGCGCACCGCGTTGCTGTTTATGTACGACGTAGATGGGTAGAATGTTGCCGAGTACCCTTTCCGGGCTACGTGGCACGGCCCACTGGTAATGAGTACTGAAAGATACGTTTATGTCGTTTGAATTGAGAAGGCCATCACATGACATGGTTGCATACGCGGGGACTACTTGGTACAGGCAGGTCCAAGCGCAGCAAGGTTGAGCTTGAGGTATGAAGAACATGGCTTGTATTATGCGGCCGCCTCACTCATGGCGGCAACTGGTATCGAACTGTACACACAATGCGCGGCCATTGCGCATCGTTTCTGGTGAGGGCCAAGCCAGGACATGCCCGATGATGGCGGGCCAGGACATGCCCACCCGCCTCTTTCTCGTTGTTCGAGGCATCTCGCACCCGGCCCCTGAAAGACACCCAGACAATGGGCCCAGTTACATGGCAGCATAGGCAAAGCCGGCGGCAGCAGCAGCGGCCACGGCCATGGCGGTCTCGCGGGCGCCGGCGTTCTTGGAGGAGGTGGTCTGGCCGGCGGCGTCGGTGGCACCGGTCGAGGCGGTCTTGGTCGCGGCGGTGGCGGCGGCGGTGGCAGCGGTGCCGCAGTCGGTGAGGGTGTTGAACTGGGACAGGGCGGTGCAGGCGGAGAGCAGGTCGCGGTTCTTGGAGGCAAAGGACTGCAGCTCCGAGGCGTACGAGGAGAACTCGGCGCTGAGGCTGGCGGGGACGCTGAAGTGGCAGGGGTCCGTCTGCGGGTGCGCCGTGAGCTCCGAGACGATGGCGGGCGGCGGCGTGGGCACGGCGCTGGCGATCTGCTGCGCCGCCGAGAGGCACTTGGCGTCGAGCGTCTGGCGCGGCAGCAGGTCGTTGCCGCGCGCGAGGTTCATGGCCGCCATGTAGTTGACGTTGGCGTTGGCGGCGGCGGCGGCCGCGAGGGCGAGGAGGGCGAGGGTGGTCTGCATGGCTGGGTGGTGTACGCGTGAGTGTGGGTGCGTGTAAGTGAGGGTGCGTGTGAGTGAGTGCGCGTGTAAGTGAGTGTGCGTGCAAGTGCAAGTGAAGCTAGAGACGAGAGGCCCAGCGGGAGCGCTCGGACGGAGACGGGCGCCGTCCCTGGCTCTATATACCTACGGCGCTGCCGCCCCCGTCCACCTGACACGGAAACCGCAGCGGGTTGCCCGCCCAGCCCAGACAGCTTAGGAGTAGACGTGCGCTCGCGAGACGAGACGCAAGGCAGTCCAGCGCGGCACCCGTCGCGGCAAACATCAGCGCGCCGCTAGCCCCGGCGCCAGCGTCCAGCCGCAGCGGCGCGCGGGCGCAACGGCGGCCCCGTGGTTGGCGCAGCGCGGGCCGCGGCTGAAGCTGGGCGCGCAGGGACCGGCCTGGGGGCGCTGGTG
>JALHBX010000341.1:0-30797 GCA_024340025.1 Tolypocladium tundrense | reverse complement strand
GCGGCGGGGGCTGGCGGCGGCCTCGGTGCCGGCGGGGGCTGGCGGCGGCCTCGGTGCCGGCGGCGGGAGGCTCATGGGAGGGTCGCGACCCGGTGCGTCCATGCGCCGTTGCTGCGCGGGCGTGAGGCGTGCAGTTGAGACGCTGGCGGGTGTGGTGGTGAGAAGTGAGAAGAGGCGAGGTCGGCGCTGGAAATATGGGCACGGCGGATCTTTTGCCGTGGCATCGCGCAGCTAAGCGCCAACCTCGGCCGGACTGACAATCTCGCGATGGGGTCCGTTTTGAGAATACGTCTGTTCATGCTTCTCTTCGGTGCTACCTAATGCCCTCGATGAGGTTGCAGTGCCCAAATGTCTCCCTCCCTCTGTCTTGTTCAGCTTAATGCTGACTACGTACTTCGTACCGGCTCATCGCAGCCCGTCTGTCTAGTAGCTCCGCGGCAGCTGCAGCACCTTTTCGCTGATGTAGTTCAGGATCATCTCCCTGCTCACGGGCGCAATGCGCGGCACCAGGCACTCCCTGAACCACCGCTCGACGTCGTACTCGGCCGCGTAGCCCATGCCGCCGTGGGCGAGCACCGCGCGCTCGCAGGCCGTGAAGGCGGCCTCGGCGGCCACGTACTTGGCGCTGTTGGCGGCGATGCCCACGGCGTCCTGCTTGACCGAGCCGTCCGTCCTGCCGGCGTCGTACAGGCGCGCGGCGTGGTACGTCGCCAGCTTCGCGGCCTCGAGGCGCACGTAGGCGTCGGCCAGGGGGTGGGCGACGCCCTGGTTCATGCCGATGGGCCGCTCGAAGACGACCCTCTCCCGCGCGTACGCCGCCGCCTTGGCCAGCGCGGCGTATCCCAGCCCGAGGGCCTCCCCGGCCAGCAGGCAGCGCTCGGCGTTCATGCCGTGGAGGATCATCCGGAAGCCCTGGCCCTCCTCCCCGATGAGCGCCGCCGCGGGGACGTGGTAGTTGTCGAAGAAGACCTCGTTTGCGTCGACGGCCCGGCCGCCCATCTTCTTGATCCTGCGCATGTCCAGGCCCGGCCGGCTGCGGTCGAGGTCGATGCAGAACAGCGAGAGGCCCTCGCTCGGCTTGCTGACCCGGTCCCGCGGCGTCGTGCGCGCGAGCAGCATCATCTTGGCCGCGACCTGCGCGCACGTAATCCAGATCTTCTGGCCGGTGATGCTGTACCCGCCGGCGACGCGGTCCGCCGCCGTCGCCAGGCCCAGCGTGTTGAGGCCCGCGTTGGGCTCCGTGACGCCGAAGCAGACGCGCCACGTCCCGGAGATGATGTTCGGGATGGTCTCGCGCAGCTGCTCCGGCGTGCCGAACCTGGCGAGCGGCTGCGTCGCGTACACGTTGGCGTGGATCGCCTGCGCCCCGGCCATCCCGGCGCCCGACTCGGCGACGGTCTGCATCATCATGGTCGCCTCGGAGATGCCCAGGCCCGCGCCGCCCAGCGACTCCGGCAGCGCGATGCCCAGCCAGCCGGCCTTTGCGAGGGCGGCGTGGAACTCTGCCGGGTCCTGCTCGCGTTGGTCGTGCTCCTGCCAGTACGTGTTGGGGAACTGCGAGCATATTTGGCCCACGGCCTCGCGGACCATGAGCTGGTTCTCCGTGAAGCCCGTCGTCTCCATGAGCCGCCGGGGGGGTGTCGAGGACAGGGCTCGACGCCCCGGGCCTGGGGCTTCATTATGTCTCGAAGCGCAGCGGCATGCTGGAGCTTTTGCAGATGCCGACGGCCGTATCCTGTGCAAGAGTGAGCGGGACATGCTGATTCTCAATTGACCAACGTTTACAGGTCGCGTAGCACGGAGCTCGACTTATACGGAGCTATGGACTATAACCTACCTAGGTACTTCGTACGCTAGTTGAAGCATCCCCGCGCTGCGCCCTCTGTGGGCGTTGGGTCGTTGGCCATACAGCCGACTCGCTTGCAGAGGGGCCAAATAGCCGACACCCGCGTCAATGCCCGGCTCCAGCTCACCTCTCGATCCAACACTCTCACTTAATGATCAAGCACTTTGCACATCACCATCTTGCCCCAGGATGTGCAAGACTAAGACTATCTCTTATACGGCTGCTACGTTTAATACACCGATATCTATTTGCGGCAGAGCGTAAAGTCGTCCAGTCCAGCATCCGGCACCACGGCCTTGGGCAAACACAGCTGAATGTGTTCCCCCTTCAAGTTCTTGAACACTCGGGAATACTCTCTCTATCGACAGCATTAGCCTCCACTCGACGCATCTACGCGCAAAACAGGGAAGGCTTACCTCTGTGATGGAGATGAACTCGTTGTACTTGCCGTCCTTCTTCAACTTGTCGCGCACGAGGTCGCCCACACCGCCCAGGAGAGCCACGACCGTGGTGATCTTGCTGTCCCAGGTGACCAGCGCGGAGACCAGCTCGCCGTCGACTCTCGTAGACTCTGTGCTTCCGTATGGGTCTGGTGGACAGTGTCAGCTCGTCCAAGCCCTGGCGAAGGGTGTCTCGCGGCGGACGGCACTCACTCTGCATCTTCTTCGCCACGACCATGTTGCGCCACCACGCGAGGCCGACGGACTTGTCGAACATGATCGTTGGCCAGGCGCCGTAAGGGGTAATGACGTCGTGGTACTGCTCTTTCTGGCTCGCGATGGACGGGATGCCCGCGGGCGAAATGTACCCGATGATGGCGTCGGTTTTCGGGTCCGTCGAGTTGTTCACGGAGGCGAAAAGCCCCGGGACCTTGGTCGCGACAGAGTTGCAGGTCCTCGCCCGCTCGGCGTTGTGGTAAAGACGCCTGTTCATCACCGCCGTCAGCTGGGTTGACTAGCGAATAGTGCAAGAGCATGGGACGTGACGGGAACCTACCGCACAATGTCCACATCGTAGTACGGCATCTCCAAGACCTTCCATGGCTCGTGGCTCGAGAACCAATACCCTAGACTTGGTCAGTGCCACTTGGGTAAGTGCCGCAGAGGCCGCTCACCTTGCTCAACCGTGATGGGACCAACTCCTCCTATGTTATACTCGACGCTCACCAGCTTCGCTCGCTTCGCCTTCCAGAGCTTGTCCTTTTCATCCTTGGACAGACTGCCAAAGAGGTTGACAAAGTGCGCAAAGAGCTCGCCTTCGTATGGATCATCGAGGTAGTTGGTGCCTTCGCACTGGTACTTTTGGCCCTTGGCGGTGACTGGCAGCGTCTGGTCCTTGATGGTGGTTACAGCGCAGATGTGGCCGGAGCCCGCGTAGAACACGGGCACTGCGGTCGTCTTGGTATAGTCGAACCACTGCTGCCATCCCTTTGCCAGCTGGACAAACGGCGGCTTGCCAGTCTTTTGCAGGGCCTGGATGCAGGCATACACGGCCCAGAGAAGTTCACTAGGAGAAGACGGTTCAGCAACTGTCCGCCCTGTTGGTCTCAAGTCAATCTGCGCTCATACCCATTGTCCAGCGCGGGAACGCGGTTGACCCAGTCCCAGGTCGGCTGGACGTCGTTGCCGCTGGTCGTCATCCACGGCAGAAACCCGCCGAATCCGGGGTACGTCGCGTTGAAGCGAAGATACGTCTGCAGCTTCTTCTCCAGTATAGAGGCCGCAAACCCGGGCGCCGCGGACGGCTTGTCGGGGGTGAGGAACCATGCTGCCTCGGGGGACCCAGCAATGGCACGGGCATAGAGCATGATCTGAAGAGCCTATTTCATGTAAGAAAGACACAGGACCGTCGGAACGAGACTGGACAAAGGGACAAACCTCTTTACTGGCCGCACTGAACGGGTGCTTGGCTGTGCGTTCGCCCGTGGTCCAATTGAGCTGCGTGCCATCGTAGCTCATGCCGTTGGCAGAGTTGTAAGCGACATCGTTTTGATGAAACTTTCCCTCCCAGAACAGGAGATCCTGCTCGAAGCCACGCGGATTGGCAAGCAGTTTCTGCTGCGTCCATTTCGACGCAAAGCGGCACGACGGCCGGGCATCGCGCTGCTCGTGGCCGGCTGAGGGCAGCGCGGCGGCGGCAGTCAAGCCAGAAACGGCCAGGAGGCCCTTCAGCACCAGCTTCATGCTGAATCGACGAGTATGAACAAGTGCTATTGATCAGAGCGGTGGAAGATGGCCAATTGGAGCTGCTGAGCGGCTATCATCTGCCTCAACTCGTCCAATGCCAGCGGCACATGAAGATTATTTATAGGCGCCCTGATGCTGTACGACACGAGGCACTGCAACACCTCACCAGGACCGTACCATTCTGGCTGACAAGTCAGGCACGTACGTAACAATCAGGCTCATAAACGAATGACGATCTTCTTCCCCAAACCCCCATCCCATCCCCATCCCCCATCCCCATCCCCTCCATCCCCAGCTTCTGCCCCCGCTCGGCTTGAGGGGAAGCTGAAGGTGAAGCCACGTCCTGGCATGGCTGCGGAGAAATGGCATGCAGCCCGAATTCAATAAAAAGGTGGAGTCTCGGCTGCGCGTCGCGAGATTATCAGCCCATATTTGGCCGTCATAAATCCCCGGGGCCCTCCCCTCAGTTTGACGTCGTTTCTCCGATCTCACCAACCACCAAGCCAAATGGCCTCAGCAGGCGCAATGCCGGGCTCTCCTCCACGACCGCCATCGCCGGTTGCGGATAGGCCTCGACGGAGGCCCGTCAGCAGGGCCTGCGACCGCTGCCGGCGCAGAAAGGCAAAGGTGAGTGGGCGATTTCTCCGCCTGGGCATCCTGGGCGGCCCCCTGGACGGCCGTCTGTCGTCGAGACTCGAGACACGCGGCATCGACTGACGCATCCCCGACTCGCCGTGTTAGTGTGACTACGTCAACTCGGCCGGCGGCTGCACCCACTGCCGCGACAACGACGTGCGCTGCACGTTTGACCTGCCGCTGGCGAGGCGCGGGCCCAAGTCCAAGAAGAGAGCCGAGTCCTCGGTCCCGCTCGGACCCGGGCCCGGCGCTGGCCCCGGCTCGTCTTTCTCCGCCCACGGCCCCCTCCCGCCAGTCTCACTCTCCGGCAGCACCAACAACACCGCCGGCGGAGGACCGGCTTTCGCCAGCCCGTCCAACTCGTCGGCCGCGTCGTGGGAGCCGGTGGGGGGCCTGAGCATCAGCCATGTGCTCTCCCCCCCGGCGGTCCGCGACTTTACCGCCCCGAGCCCTCAGCCCCCGGGGGGCCATCCCATGTCGGCCCTGGGCCGCTGGCACGGTCTGGCGCGGGCCCTGGCCTTGCGCAACGCCAACATCGAGCGGAGCGTGAACCGCTGCCTCGATCTCTTCTTCGAGTACCTCTACCCGCTTACGCCCCTGGTGCACGAGCCGAGCCTCCGGGATGGCTTGGCCTTCTTCACCAGCCAGTGCCCCTCGGCGGCGGGCGCCCAGCCACCGTCGCACGCAGAGCTGGAAACTAGCCCCTTGAACATCACGAGCGTCGGAGAATCGTGGTCCAGGTTCCCCCGGCACGCGCGCTCCGACTCCATGTCTGGCGGGGAGACCCTGAAGACCTGGCCCGACGCGACCTTTACCTTCATCACGGCCGTCTGCGCCGAGGCGGCGTTTCTGCTCCCCAAGGACTTATTCCCCGAAGGAGAAACCGTCGCCGACGTCTTCCTCGAGGCCTCGCGCGACTGCCTCAACCACTACCTCGAGGCGGACCTCGAGAGCCCCAACGCCAACTCCATAACCATCCGTTACTTTCACTCCAACTGCGTCCACGCGGCCGGGAAGCCAAAGTACTCTTGGCACATCTTTGGCGAGGCCACTAGGCTCGCGCAGGTGATGCGGCTCCACGAGGAGGCGTCGCTCGAGGGCCTGTATCCAATCGAGGCCGAGCTGCGCCGCCGGGCCTTTTGGATCGTGTACATGGGCGACAAGTCCGCGGCGATTCTCAACAATCGGCCCATCACCATCCACAAGTTCTCCTTCGAGTCGGGCATCACCATCGCGTACCCCACGGGGCTCGAGGACCAGCCGCCGCCCCTGGGCTCCTCCGCCGACGCCACCTCGAGGGCGCCGGACACGGTCCGCCGGAGTTTCATCGACGGCTTCAACGCAAACCTGCGGCTGTGGCAGGCCGCCGCGGACCTGCTGCTCGAGATCCGCATGTTCCAGGATCAGCGGTCGGTCGAGTTTCCCAACGCCGCGCAAACCGACATGCTGTTGACCGAGGATGAGCGGCAGCGGCTGGACACCCTCTACGTAAACTTCATCACATGCCTCGACGACCTGCCGCCGTACTTGCAGTCGTACACGTTTGCCGCCATCGCAAGCGGAGGCAAGCACACCACGCAGTCCACCCAGTTCGTCATCCAATGCGCGAACCTGCAGGTCTCGTTCCACTGCTTGCGGATGGTCATCACCCAGAAGTTCGAGGACATCTCGTATTTCGCTCCGGGGGCTGAGCAGGCCGACCTCAGGAAGACGGAGATTGTTCGAGACATGCTGCGGGTGATGCACGAGGCGCCGTTCTGGTCGCTGCAGGTCAACGGGGAGCCATATGTAAGATTCCCTCCGCCCTCTGACCCCGAACACGTCATTGACGCGCTCTGAACAGGTGGAAAAGATCCGGCTCATAGGGGCGAGCCTGCTGGCCATCATCCATCGCAACCAGACGTCCCCCCTTGGCGCCCGAGCGCGCGGTGACTTCAGCGTGCTCCTCGACATCTTGACGAGATTGGACTCCAAGGCCTCGGATGCCCTCAGAAGTAATTCCACTTTTGCTTTGTAGGTATTGTTTGCTGGCGTACGGGGGGGCGTCTCATGCTTTGGATCACGGGTGCAAATTGTGCATGTGTAAGAGTAGCAGCGATGGATACCCTAACGTTTTCTTCTCCATTATTGTCACAATGCACTCATTTGAGATCCTTGAGTATACAAAACGTCGTCTGTGGCCCGAGGATGAGCGACTTGCTGGCTGATACATGAAACGGCACCGGAATATGTAAGACATTTGTGTGAGTTGAACAAATCCAGACAGCGACAGGCTCGAGAGCCCATCCGTCCATTGCCAACTACCGGCCGTGTCCGATGCAACGTGTCATCAAGCAGCCACCTTGATGCCCTGTCTCTCAGCAAACATGTTCTTCAACAGGAGAGCCGACTTCTTCGGCGTCCGCTCCAGAGTGTTGTAGTCTGTAAACGTCACGCCGAAGCGCGGGCCATACCCGTCGGACCATTCTAGTAACAGCAACGGTTAGTCACATACCCCAAACTCATGCGGTGATTACAGGAGGCAGTCTTACCCAGGTTGTCCAGGAGCGCCCACGCAAAGTAGCCCTTGATCTCGGCGCCGTCTTCCTGCACCGCCTTGCAGATGGCATCGAGGTGGGAATCAAAGTACCGGATCCGAAACGGGTCGTCGATGGCCTCGTCGCGCGTCATCTTGTCCTCGCCGGGGCACGGGCAGCCGTTCTCCGTGATGTAGATGGGCTTGCCGTACAGCCGGTAGACGCGCGTCAGGTGCTTGCGGAACATGCCCGGGCACGAGCGCAGCCAGCCGAGGCCGCTCTCCTCGCCGACGGGGACGCCGCTCTTGTTCTGCTGCAGCTCGTCGAGGTTGCCGACGTAGTCGGTCTCGCCGGCGGGCCCGTCGCGGTGCCGCGCAAACTGCGACGTGTAGTAGTTCATGCCGTAAAAGTCCGTCTCGGCGGCGCGCAGCAGGGCGAAGTCGGCGTCGGTGAACGCGGGGAGCCGGCTGCCGAGCTGCTCGCGCATGCAGCTGGGGTAGTCTTGCTTGAGGCTGGGCGAGGTCAGCTGGGCATCGTGACACGCACGCGGGTGAGGTGCTCACAATATGGGGTTGGCAAACCAGCCGATGTGAAACTCCATCCTCCTCTCGGCGGCGGCATGGTCGCGGTCGTCTGCGCTGTCCCACGGCTCGTAAAAGTCTCCGTTGAGCGAGATCCCAATCCGCCCCTTTTGCTTTTCCCGGAAGCCTTGGTTGTAGGCGATTACGGCCCGGGTGTGGCTCATGATCTGCGCCTTGCCGACGATCCACGGCTCCGTTGCGCTGTCGCCCTCGGTGCACTGCTCGTTCGTGCTGCTTCGTCCAGGGGCGTTTCCGCCCGTGGCATAGCCCTTGACGCAATGTTAGCTGCGTGGCAACACCGCAGGGGAGAATCGGGCGGCGACCTACAAAGATGGACTGAATCCAGGGCTCGTTGAGGGTGATCCAGTCCTGGACACGGTCTCCAAATCGCTCAAAGCACACCCGGGCATACCTCTCGAAGTCTCTCTGAGACTCCTCGACGTCCAGCCACCCGCCGTAGCGGTCATGCAGAGCCTGGGGCAGGTCCCAGTGATACAGCGTCACCCACGGCGTGATGCCCCTTCTCACGAGCGCATCGATGAGCCTGTTGTAGAAGTCGATGCCGGCCTCGTTGACGGGGTCGTCCCGCCCGCCAAGGGGAATGATGCGGGACCAGGATATGGAGAAGCGGTAGGCTTTTGCGCCGTACTTGGTCAGGAGCTCCAGATCCTCCTCATATCGGTGGTAGTGGTCGCATGCGACGTCGCCGTTGGCGCCCTTGGTCCGCGACGGCTCCAGATGGCAGAAGGTGTCCCATATGGACTTCCCGCGGCCGTCTTCTGCGACCGCGCCCTCAATCTGGTAGGCAGCGGTTGCGAAACCCCATTCAAAGTCAGATGGCAGCGCCGACGGCATGGGCTGGGCCATTTTGATGCTGGGCTGATGGCTTCAACGGTTTCGTCCGGGGGGGTGGAATGGAAACAGGGGAGAGAGACAGACGGGCCGTGGAAACTGCTGGGACACAGGAGCATACCCGTCACGAGATGGCCTCTAATATACAAAGCGATGTGCGTAAATCACCGACGATTCCACTGGTTCACGACGTTCAACTTGTCTGTCCCGCTTCTCGTCGTCGACAATCTATTTCCCCGAGATATTTCTCCGTCGGCCTCGATACAAGCTTCGCCGTTAACGGCGCCACCAGGTTGAACTCTTCATCCATTTCTCCGCCAATTCAATTCTCCGCCTATTCAATTCCCCCTCGACTGAATTCTCCCTCGACTTAATTCTCCGTCCTCGTTCCCCACGGGGAAGGCTTCTTCCCGCACCACCACCACCGTCTTGTTCCTGGCCTTGACACGAGAGGCATGGCAGCGTGCCTGTCATGAGCCTACTATATAGTCGCTCGTGATGGCCCCTTCAAATCCGTCGCATCTCCATGGGCCCAGCATCACCAAGACTGCCACCAGCCTCTGACCCCCCTCAGTCTTCCCCGTCCTTGCAGATTTGCGCAGTCACGCCATCGCAGTCCCGTCATGGCTCCCGCTGCAGCCCACACTGTTGATGGCCTCCTGCCTCCAATAGACTTGAAGTCTATCCCCCCCTTCTGGCGGAGAAAGAACGGCATTCTGCTCTACTTTCTGTTGACGTCGTCTCTACTGGCTAGTGCTGCTCTTGGCATTGATGGGGTACGTTGGCGTCCTGTCGTCAGCAAGACACACAGCATGAAGCAACCAACGGCTAACCACGTCAATCCAGTCCATGACCAACGGCATGCAGGTGCTACCCACCTGGCAGGACCGCTTCGGACACCCTACGGGGTCCAAGCTCGGCTTCTTCGGCGCCTCCAACGCCATCGGCGGCGTGATTCCCTTCATCTTCCTCAGCTGGATCGGCGACAGGCTGGGCCGCCGCCTGCCGACCGCCCTGGGGTCCGTTGTCATCATCGTTGGCGTCCTTGTCGAGTTCTTCGCGACGTCTCTGAACATGTACATCGGAGGCAAGATTGTGCTCGGCATTGGTTCGTCGCTGATTCAGATGGGGGCCCCGGTCCTGGTCACGGAGCTGAGCCACCCCAAGGAGCGGGTGCAGGTCACGACCTTTTACAACACGTCCATCGTCCTCGGCTATGTCATCGGGGCGTGGGCAACGTACGGCTGCTTCAGGATACCCAATCAGTGGTCTTGGAGACTGCCGACTCTGGTTCAGATCGTCCCCTCCGCCTATCAGCTCTGCCTCATCTTCTTCTGCCCCGAGTCCCCCCGTTGGCTGATTGCCAAGGGCAAGGTGGAAAAGGCGCGTGAAATCCTGATCAAATACCATGGCGAATGCGATCCGAACTCGGAATTGGTCGCGTTCGAAATGGCAGAAATCCAGCAGGTGATTGGCAAGGAGGCAGAGCAGAACATCACCTGGAAGGCCTTCTTTTCATCCATTCCGAACCTCAAGCGCATTGGTCTCTGCTTCGCCACCGCGGTCTTTAGCCAGAGTTCCGGAAACCTCCTCGTGTCCAACTATCTCACCCAGATTCTGAAAGACACCGGAGTCAAGGCAGACAAGGACATCACTCTCGTCAACGGCATGGTCACGCTGTGGCAGTACATTGTCGCACTTGGCGTCACAGGCCTGATTGACAGATTCAAGCGGCGGACCTTTTTCCTCGTCGGCTCTGGAGGCGTCCTCGTCACCTTCATTGTCTGGACCATCGCGGCGCAACAGTACCTAGAGCGGGATTCGCTGGCAGCAGGCCGCGTGGTTCTCGCCTGCATCTTCGTCTTCCAAGCGTTCTACACCTTTGCCTGGACCAACCTGATTGTCACATACCCGCTCGAGATCGTCACGTATCAAATGCGGGCCAAGACCTGGGCGTTTGTTTTGCTCACCATCCAAGTTGCGTCCATCTTTGGCGGCTACGTCAATCCCGTCGGCCTGCAGAACATCGGGTGGAAGTTTTACATCTACTACTGCGTCTGGGTGGCGTTTGTGTTCGTCATCGTGTACTTTTTCTTCGTGGAGACGGCTGGACCAACGCTGGAGGAGCTCACCTACCTGTTCGAGGGCGAGGAGGCAAAGTCGCATATGATTGAGACGGCGAGGAAGATGGAGGAGGAGCAGACTCATGTCGAAGTCAAGGGCGACCCCGAGAAGTCGTCGTAATACGGTGGTTTGTAGTAGCCTTGGCCAAGGCCTTCTGTCCTAGTTTCGTCCGCCATTTGGCCTGATAAGCGCATCTCTGCGGATGGCTTTTTCAGAAATGAGAGATGGTAATTCTGTTTTCCGTGTGCCGACAAGGTCTTCGCTTTGCAGTTACTTGCCCGTTTGTTTCTAGGAGTAGGCGGCTGAACGTTGGCTTGGGATATTGCCTCAAAGAACGCCAGGTTAGTTGTCGGGGCGGTGTCGAGGGAGCGAGGATCATCCAGGCAGCTGTCGGGGTCTGGAAGTGATCCAGGGACACCGTAGCTTGACATGAAGCTGGTAGGCGAGTCGTTGCAGAGGAGTTTCCGCCCAATGACCCAGGAGGTCGATGTAGAAAGAAGCAAAGGTGGATGTTAGACTCGGACAGGTTAGCTGTACTTCATACTTGTACGGTAAAGAACACCACGCTGACTCTGACGTACACTTCGTCGGTCCGACATTCTGCGCCACGAAGCCCCGAGACAACCTATTGGTTGCGCGAAACAACAGCCCTGGGGAACAGGGACGGGGATCGCGCCGCTTTTAAGACCCCATTCTCCGTAGTGTCTACTAGAACAATTCTAGAAGACACGCCAGCGAATGGCTGCATTAGCGCTACAGTCATTCCAGGGGTTCGTTGTGAATCTGCCATGCTGCTAATTATCTGCAACCTCCAGGTCTACCTTCGTGGGGCCCTGTTTCTGCCCAACTCGATGTCAACGGCACTTTCACGATATTGAGATGTAGAAACAAAGTGTCGTCAACCGCGCTTGAGTTTTCCAGACACCATGTTGATAGCAGCCTTTCGCTGTCGAAAAGCCGCTAACTGCGTAGGATCCAGCCATCCCTAACTTAAAATGTTCACAGCGTGACTTCGAGAGCGGAGCGAGTTCTCCTACTGCACATGCAAGACCATCTGCGAGGCCGTCGCGGGATCGATGAACCATGGAAAATCCCTCATCGCTTCGGCATCAAGTGGGCCGCGGCGCAAGAGGGCGGGCCCGGGAAGCACGGCAAAAGTGCCGTTTTCGATCTGCAGCGGGATGGCGATGGCCGAAGATTGCTGAAGATATCTAGAGTGGCTTGAGCGTCTCAGGATTCCGAACAACTCCAACGGTCTCATGTGTAGTCCGTGGACACTAGTTCAACTGAACCGGCTTTCCAGCGGCTTAGCTGTATTGATGCCCTGTTTCCAACTCTGGACGCTGCGTCGTGCTCAGTCAGACGGAGTTCCCTCCGCATTCCCAGCCTTGCCAAAGATACGATGCAACAGTAGGGCGACGCCAGACCCATACATGTATGTGGCATCATCAGTCACGAAGACTGCACCAGCGGTTGGATCGGCTGAATTGCCGCACGCAAACTACACGTATCCACAGACGAGTACGGTCATGCATGAACGGACTGCTACTAGTCCCATTGATCCCCAGTCCGAGTCGCATCCGGGGCCCCAGATGGGGTCCCAAATCCACACGGCGTCCCCAGGCAGCAGTATTCGAACGGTCGGACTTTGCGTGGAGCGATGGGGATGTAAAACACCAGCCGCGGGTCATGTCCTTGATACTTCTCGTGGTATAAGAGAGGCCCGGGTGCCCGCTTACATTGGTGGCGCTCTCGGACCGTTTGAGCGCGTACACGTAGCACTCTGGTCCCACTGCTCTCCATACATCTGGCGTGATACCAGGAGGCCCCCAAACAGAAGTCTCCGACTTCCCAGCTACTTGGTTGACAACCAAAGTCGGAGCCATGAGCGGCAGTTTTCACGAGAAGACGGAGCTCGAGACCCTCGAGGTCGCCCGCGACGGCGGCTACGATGAGGTCGATGCTCTGATCGAGGACATGGAGCAGCAGCTGCAGGCCAGCGGCGGCCTCGAGCGCGGCTTCTTCAACGTCCAGTTCAAGGACCCCCGGCACTTTACGTGGCTGCTCGTGGCCTTTGCCAGCATGGGCGGCTTGCTGTCTGGGCTTGACCAGAGTCTCATCTCCGGCGCCAACCTATACCTCCCCAAGGACCTGGGCCTCACCGACAGGCAGAACAGCCTGGTCAACTCCGGCATGCCACTGGGAGCGGTGGGCGGCGCCCTGCTCCTGTCGCCGGCAAACGAATACTTTGGCAGAAAGTGGGCCATCATCATCTCCATCATTCTGTACACCGTCGGCGCGGCGCTGGAGGCGGGCTCCATTAACTATGGTGAGTTCACCAAACGTCACATATGCGCACTCTTGCTTTTGGCATGTATCTGACTGCTCTGGCGACCGGCAGGCATGATGGTCGCAGCTCGTGTCATCCTCGGCCTGGGCGTTGGTCTGGAAGGCGGCACGGTCCCTGTCTACGTGGCCGAGACGGTCGAGCGTCGCATCAGAGGAAACCTGGTGTCCTTATACCAGTTCAACATCGCTCTTGGCGAGGTTCTCGGATACGCCGTCGCGGCCATGTTCCTCAAAGTCCCCGGCAACTGGCGGTATATCCTTGGCTCGTCGCTGGTGTTCTCGACCATCATGTTCTTCGGGTACGAGCTCACTTCACCGGATGCAGTCTACAGCCACTGGGACGTGTTGCTGACGTTGAGACCAACTGCAGTATGCTTTTCATGCCTGAAAGCCCCCGATACCTCCTGCACAAGGGGAAGGCGCTCGATGCTTTCAAGGTCTGGAAGCGAATTCGAGGCGTGGAGTCGCCAGAGTCTAGGGAAGAGTTCTTCTCCATGATGGCCGTCGTGCGGCAAGAAGACACGGAAGTCAGCGAAGGGGCACAAAATCGTAAATACCCGTGGATGGATTTCATCACGTAAGTGGTTCAATTGTCTCGGTCTGGCGCATGGAGCAAGTAGGGCAACATTGAGGGCAAGGGGACTAACGGTACTCCGACAGTGTTCCCCGTGCTCGCCGAGCGCTCGTCTACGCGAACATCATGATCCTCCTGGGTCAGCTCACAGGAGTCAATGCCATCATGTACTACATGTCGGTCTTGATGAACCAGATCGGCTTCGACCCCACGCAATCCAACTACATGTCCCTCGTTGGCGGCGGAGCGCTTCTCCTGGGCACGATCCCGGCCATCTTCCTCATGGAAACTTGCGGTCGAAGATTCTGGGCCATCACCATGTTGCCGGGCTTCTTCATCGGCCTAGTTCTGATTGGTATTAGCTACCAGTTCGATTACATGACGAATCCCACGGCTGTAGAGGGTCTGTACCTCACCGGCCTCATAATCTATATGAGCTTTTTCGGCTCTTATGCCTGCCTGACCTGGGGTAAGTTACTCTACTAGCGGCATGGCGCTGACAAGGTGGTTACTAACGAGCTTCAACAGTTATTCCATCTGAGGTCTACCCGACATATCTACGCAGCTACGGAATGACTATTTCTGAGGCGCTGCTGTTCTTGTCCTCTTTCATCGTAACCTACAACTTTACTGCGATGCAGGATACTATGGGAAAGACGGGGCTTGCACTGGGCTTCTACGGCGGCATCGCTGTCGTCGGCGAGGTCTATCAGATCATTTTCATGCCGGAGACAAAGGATAAGACCCTCGAGGACATTGACCACGTCTTTTCGCGCCCAACCATGGACATTGTTCGGGAGAACTTGGCTGGAGTAAAGGAGAATATGACGGATATCTGCAGCGGGCGTTTTCACAAGGTGGTTGTGGGACAGACGCGTCGACGGGCGAGCCTCCATGAGAAGCCAGTGGTTTAGTTTAGTACTTGCGAAGGCAACAACCTTGTACTCAGTATTTCCCCATATTCTCATGTCTCTGGCTATTGCTCGCTGTTTCTCACTCCTGCCGTTCCTCGCCATTCCCTACTATTACCTCGATCTATTGTTCAATACCTCATAACCCTTGCAAGGTAAGTTTGGGCGTGGGCATACTAGAAGAGATGTCAAACACTGAATCTATGTGGGATGGATTAAGACAATGGTATCGGTACATCCGCCCGTCATGTACCAATTCACTGGGCTTGCTTGCGTTGAGAAAACTCCACAACTTCCCAGAGATTACAGATGAGTTGTGGCGTAGCAGTGTTCCTGCCAAGGAGGTGGAAGCACCAAATAGGATCGCCCGATAATGGGCAGCGCTTGAACCCGTTCACCAGTACTCAAGCATCCAGATCTTTGTCTCCTCTGACTTGTCGATGGTGAGTTGGATTTGCTGTCCCAGGTCAGGCGTACTCTATGCAATTCTGGAGCATTCTGCATCTCCGAAAATAGACTTGGGGTGGTGCAGCAACACTTCTGATGAACGGAAATCTCTATATTCATACTTACTCTTGGTTCCTAGACTTGAGACCTCTGGGGCTAATTGTTGAGCCATTTTCATTTCTTTCAGGGAAGCGCTTCAGAGAGGACGGCCTTATAACCAACAACTTGGCTGAACACTCCTTTTGCTATCCAGAAAGCGCCGTTGAGGTTGACATCCAGCATATTCTTGAATTGTTCCTCGGAGTAGTCTTCTGCTGGTCAGCGCTCCTCAATACTAGTATTTCCGACAGAAAATGATATTAGGCAAAGAACTGCATGCCATCATGCGCCTATATCTGGAACTGGAAGATGGTGTTCTTCAGTTCCGCCTATCGGTTCACCTCCTAATAAGACCTTTCGTCTCTTCGTTCCTAAGAGTAAAGTCACTTGAGGAAAGTTCGGGCCAAAACGGACGGAGCATGAGAATAAGTCGCTTCGTCTCTTCGCTCCTCAAAGTAGCAGGGGAGGCAAAACGCTCGCAGTTTGCGCAAAGAGAAACTCTTCCATCTAGAGCTGGTATGATCGCCGGTGATGGCTGGATCCCGTCATGGTCGAGAACATTTTCAACGAGCGGATGTCTCGGGAATTCTGGCTTCATTACCCCTTTGCTGGCTCCATCATCCTGCAGATTTCAACGCATTCCGCGCATCGTGTCCATTGAGACGCACCACCTTGGAACAGCTCTACAGACAGTCCAAAACGCGGGCCTTCCTGTTCTGATCGACTCGTCGGCAGCTGCAGCCGATAACTCAGAAAAGCAAATTCAGGTGGCAGTGCCTTTGTCTTCCGGTCTGCCTCGCGTCCAGTTGGACATGTCTCGCACATCCAAGCGGTCACGATCGGCAAGCAAGGACCTGGGGTTTAGATGACCTGGTCGGCCGAGGAATTCTCGGAACCTCGCCTAAGCCCAAACACGTTGCCTATCCTAGCAGGTGGGTGATTTCCGAATCGATATTGTGACTATTCATCACTTTAAAGACTGCCTCGTATATGATCAGTCTCGACGATGCCCGATGACGTCGATGGGGCCGCATGCAGATGAGTACCGCGCATATCGTGTGCCACAGGCCTTGTTCACTTGTCTAATGTAACATGCCGATCTTGCCTGCCTATTTCGTCGAAATGCCTTCTCAACCGGGTCTTGTGCTGGAGAATTGAAAAGTTCCGCAAGACTGCGACGCAACCCACGCCTCCATCTTGTAAACGTCCCAGCGCAAATCGCTTCCTGTCGGCTCAGTATAAAGTCCAGGTTATGACTTCAAGAATGTACATGCATGCCCCCCTCAGTCATCGGCCTTTTCCGTTGAAGCCCTTGCCTTGCCGAGGTGGGCTGTGCATAGAACTAGACCCAGCACTCACCCGGGAAGGCCTCAAACTGATGTTCATGGATCGTAGTGGTAGGCTGCCTTCAACGATCGCGGTTGTAAGTCAAGATAAGGCAAGGAAGGTAGCAATCGCTCAGCCACGTGGAATATGCTTTCAGCGCTTTGACCCGTGTTTTCCCACGACGGCATTGTCACTCGGGCCCAGAACAAGGACCACCATCCACCGAGAAAGGCAACTCGAGTTAAAGCCCCTTGCAAAAGATCTTCCTTGGCATCGCCTTTGACCCTGGGCAATCCGGCACTTCCGTAGACTGGGCGCGTGCCGATCCGGGGGCAAAGAAGGTGCAAGCCTCCACCATGATAGGTGTGGGCAATCTGGCGAGCAAGGTAATAAATAGCTGCGACTTGCACAAAGGGTCAATATACGTATGTCAAGCGATGTACCGGACTTTTCAAATCTGTTCATGCCCAGGGAATAATAGCCTCACGGGCATCCCTACCTGCGTCCGAGAAGTCGGTAGCTGCTCGACTCTGTCGGAAGCAACAAGTCCGCGTCGGTCTGCTGGTCATTCTGGTCCATTCTCTCCACCACCGAGATGCGCGTCTCTGTCCTCGCCGCCGCGTGCGCCGAGTTACTCCTCGTCGACTCTGTGTCTGCTGGCAACTTGCTCAAGTACGATCGACGCCGTTACATTCCAGAACGGCCCGCGGATGGCACTGGCGTTCCCACGGCCGCATTCTTTGATCAGCTCATCGACCACAACAATCCGAAGCTCGGGACCTTCAAGCAACGCTTTTGGTGGAGTGCCCACTACTACGGCGGTCCCGGATCGCCCGTCATCCTCGAGGCTCCTGGTGAGGAGGCCATCGATGAAGATGATGTCAACCATTCCAACAAGACCTTGATTGGCCTCTTCGCCCAGACCAACAAGGCCGGTGTCATCACGCTCGAGCATCGCTACTGGGGCGGCAGTTCTCCTGTTGGCAGTAACTTTACGGTCGAGACTCTGCAGCATCTCAACCTCGACAATTCCATTCAGGACCTTATCTATTTCTCCAAGAATGCCTACCTTCCATTTGACCCCTGTGGCAACTCGAAGCCTGACAAAGCGCCTTGGATCCTGGCCGGCTGCTCGTACTCCGGGGCACTCACGGCTTGGACTAATGTCCTTGCACCTGGTACCTTTTGGGCATATCATGCGTCTAGTGCCGTCGTCCAGGCCGTCTCGACATTTTGGGAATACTTTAGTCCAATCGAGCAGGCAATGCCGCGTAATTGCAGTGCCGATTTCAAAAAGGTGATATCGCATGTTGATGACGTTCTCTTCAATGGAACCCCCGAGAAGAAGCAGAAGCTCAAGGAAATGTTCAACCTTGGCAACGTCACCGACGATGACTGCTTTGCGGGATCACTGGCGTCTCCGCTGGGAGCATGGCAAGGCACCCAATTCACTTCTGGGTACACCAACTTTACGCAGATGTGCGATTACGTCGAGGTGAGTTGATACCCTTCTTGTAGTTTCCTCTTCCTATGTAGCGCCGAACGGTTTGGTAAAACTGACCTGGTGCTCTCTCAGAACCAATGGCCTGGGAGCAATACTACTGCCCCTGGACCAGAAGGTGTTGGCATGGCGCGTGCCCTCCAGGGCTTTGCCAAGTGGATGAGGAAAACTGCCAGCTCACGGGGACAGGAGAGCTCTGGTGATTCGCTCTGGGTGTGGTTCCTCTGCAACGAACCGTAAGTCCACCTTTGTTGCAGAACATCGAATTCTCTGCAATCTAACATTTGAAAGTTTCGAGTGGTGGCAAGTCTGGGGTCCCGGCTCAGACAACGGCCTCGTCTCGAAGGCCCTCACCCGCGACTCCGACCTGGCCGACTGCAGAAAGACGTTCCCCGATGTCGGTGCTTTCACATATGGTCTGAGCAAGGGCCGTACCGTCGAGCAGGTCAACGCCAAGACTGGAGGCTGGAACCACGTCAACACGACGCGGCTCATGTGGGTGAACGGCGAGTACGACCCCTGGATCGGGGCTACCGTCTCGGCCAAGTCGCGACCTGGGGGACCGTTGAAGAGCACCAAGCAAGTTCCCGTGTGGGTCATCCCCAAGGCCGCACACTGCAATGACTTTCACGTGGGAAACAGGATCAACGAGGGCGCGAGAGAGGTCATTGATGGGGCGGTGTCTCAGATGAAGGAGTGGGTGGACGACTTCTACAAGCAAAAGGGCATCAAGCCGCGGGATTTTGGTGCTTGAGCGAGCGCCTGGACAGTTTGTATTGCTTTTTAAGAAGACTTTGTTGATAGCTCTTGTAGGCCAGCGTTTACTCGGCTCAACATGTTCGTGCTTCATGTAGTATCGTTCGGGCGACGAGATCAAATACTCATGAGCACGAGGTACAATGCTATACCTTCAATCCGCTTACAGTGCCTCATCCTATGATGGTGAAGCCCGAGTCCGGGAGCCTCCAGCTCATTTCTGGCGAAATCTGGCAGGTCGGGGTGACTCGGCCTGTGGGTGGCACTTTGTTGGGGTGAAGGTATGCCCTTGATGTAAGACCGGCTTTCTGCAACAGTCGTCTATCTGGGTGGATTCCCCAGGCTCTTCTCAATCATATACTTCAAGGCAACACATGCAGCATCACGAATTAGGTATCATGGCACAGGAGTTGGTGCGGGGAACTAGATCCCAGAGTTGTGCAAGTCACTGAATGGGGGGCGTCTACTGCTGCCGTCGCAGTCCGTCCGTCCCCATACACCCCACATCACTGGAGATCAGTGCTCCGGAGGCAACTTTTTGTCCGTCATGCGAGGATATATGCGTAGTGCGTAGTAAAAGGGTCCCTCAAATTGCTCACATCGTTATTCTCTTTCGAAGCACCATGGACGGCGTATATCAATCACTGGCCGATCGTGTCCAGAGCATGTGGGCAGAGAAGAAAGCACTCGGGCACCGGCGATTGATCATCGCCTTGGCCGGGCCTCCGGGCTCTGGAAAGTCAACCATCGCCAAGCACGTCGTCGATCTCGTTGCTCAATCACCCTCCGGCCCGTCCATTACCGCCATTTCAGCCGACGGATTCCATCTCCCTCTCGCACATCTTCGGTCGCTTCCGAACGCGACCGAAGCGCTGGCCCGGCGAGGGGCGCCGTGGACCTTTGACGGCGCCGCGGCCGCCGAGCTGGTTCAGCGTCTCCGCGACAATGCGGGCCGGAGCTCCGTGTCCGCCCCGACATTCGACCACGCCGTCAAGGACCCTGTCGACGGGGGCGTGATGGTGGAACCCGAGACGGAGGTCTGCATCTTTGAAGGAAACTATCTCTTGAGCGACCGGGCGCCGTGGCGGGGGATCACAGACGCAGTGGATGACCGGTGGCTGGTCAAGGTTGACCCGACGCTGGCGCGGCGACGGGTCGCAACGAGACATTTGAAGGCTGGGATCGAGAGCACAATGGCGGACGCCTTGAAGCGGGCGGAGAAGAATGACATGGTCAACGGAGAGTATGTTATGCGACACAGTTTTCGGAGGTACGACATTCTGGTGGAGAGTATAGAGGCAGATGTATAAGTTCACATGCTACGTGCAACCCGGCGATTCCTGGGATTCCATTCGAGCTTGAACGTCACGCATCAACATTGACACTATACCCAGAGCTTGATGCTGTTGCTGCAGGGCTCCGAACACCGTTGCCTATTTGTGTACATCAGGCGACAGGCGCTTCGGGCTGATATTGTGCTTCCTACACTGCTGCCCCGCGTGTTGGCGCCGAGGGCGACTGTCGCCCTCGGCCTAGAGAGCTCCGAGAGCGCCAAGAAGCAGCTACCAGGTTCCCCAGACTCGAATCCTCTCAACGTCATTTCATATCAGCGGAAACAGTTCTAAATGGACGTGACAGCAATTTAGGTGCGGATCCATTGCCCATCGCCGAGCTTGTGCGTCCAGCACATCGGGTGTTAAACATCTTGTGCCGCGTTCTGTACGAGCCGTCCTTGCAGCCTCCGGCCCAGACTTCTGAATACAAGACGTCTTGGAGGGTCCAGCCTCCCAAGTCGGCTTCCGCGTTGTGCAACTCACATGCTACAATGGTTTCCAGAATCATATCGATAGCTAGTAGACTAGGGCGCACACGACACGAAGCTGGCGTATTGATCACGCTGCGGGACCAGTGGCTTACCAAGGATAAGGTTAGCAGGTATGCAAGTTGAAGAAATATCAAAAGCAGCTTGAAATGAGAATATGAGGCTACAGAACCCCCAAGGCCTCAAGCGTGTCGGCTTGCCATGCATCCAAATCCAGCAGTATAAGTGATGTAGGGTAAGTAGCAACATCGCTTCCGGCGCGTCTACCAACGGCTGCCATCGTGCGCAAAGGTCGCACGATAATTCTAGAATTTCCAGTCCATAATCCATTACAATCATAGTACCCAAACGCATTGGTCGTCATGTCAGCGTCGTGAAGATGGTGTATGTGAGCGCAACGCGTTGTCTATGGCTGCGCCCAAAATAAGACAAAGTGAGTCGCCACCAGACTAGAGCGAATCCACTCCCTCCACCTCACTCCCGATCTCCGCAATCTGCTGCAGCTGCCTTCAAGTTCACACACTCAATCTAGGTGACAGTCAACCCTTGATCGCCAGCGGCGCAGTTGGCCATGGAATCTGCGTCGTCCTCGCTGCCCGGCTTCGCTAGCGCGGCCCCGATGGCCCCCCCGGCCGATGACGCCGCTGACATGGACTCCTTCTTCGACATGGGCTTCATCGGCTCTTCGGATCAGGCTTGCAAGGAATGCCGTAGGAGAAAGGCGCGCTGCAACCGGGCTCTACCGACCTGCGACCTTTGCATACGGTATCGACGGCATTGCTTGTACGAAAAGCACTCAAGGACGCCGCTGACTCGCAAGTAAGAATCGTCCTGGATGCGGGTGGCGAGCGTGAAAGCTGACGTGTGGCAGGCATCTCACTGAGGTTGAGGCCCGTCTGGAGAGGGCCGAGGTGCTGCTGCGGCAGATGCGGACTTTGGTTCCGCCTCAGCTGCGAACCTGGGAGCGAGCACATGCAGCGACAATTGCAGCATCGCAGCCGAAAGCAGATGAGGCCTTTGACTTCTCGAACCCCCAACCGAAGATCCTGGATGATGAGCCTTCTGCCAACGAGCAGGAAAGGCGCACATCGGTTCCACGCCGGCCATCAAATCCCGATGTCGACGAAAGTAGCGGCGCTTCTCGACAACCTGACGCCGATCACCAGAGGATGCTAGAAGGGCCGCCTCTGGAGGACTTTGAGTGGAGCGAGAAGGATTCCCCCTACGCACACGGCCTGTCACCCGATGCCATTGGCGAAGGAGGTATAGATGACACACCGATATCTGACGGCATGGCCTCATTAAGCGTGAACGAGCGAGAAGGGGGCTATCTCGGCGTGGCATCTGGTGCAGCGCTGCTTCGGCTTCTGGAGCCAAGCTCCCGAAGACGGACGCCGACGCCATCGAGGCCGGACTACGATGCCTCGTCGTTACTCCCCATGACATCTCAACCAAACCCGAACCGCCACATTGCCGAATTCATGATCGACGCATACTTCCGACTATACCACGTCATGTATCCCCTTGTCCACGAACCAACCTTCCGCGCCCAGTACAGCGAGGTGATTCCCCGGCCAAATGGACCATGCTGGACTGCCCTGGCGTACATCGTTGCCGCCATAGGGGTTTGGACGTCAGGGAGCTCATCCGCCGACACGCTGGACCTGGCGCTATTTGCACAGGCGCGGTCGATACTCGGCTTCAACTTTCTGGAGGTTGGAAACCTGAGCCTCGTCCAAGCCCTCACGCTGGCCTCAAACTACCAACAAAAGCGAGACAAGCCCAACTCGGGATACAACTACTTGGGCCTGTCTTCTCGCATGGCGATGGGGCTGGGGCTGCACAAGGAGTTCCAAGGCTGGAACATTGCGCCGCTGAGCATGGAGATTCGACGACGGATATGGTGGACCCTCTGCTCCTTCGACATCGGCGCGTCTATTACCTTTAGCCGTCCCGACGTGTGGCCGTACAAAGGAGTCGAGGTTTCATACCCGCTCAACGTCAATGACAAGGACCTCACGGCCGCCTCCGTGTCATACCCCCCGGAGAGCGACCAGGTGACACCCTACACTGCTGTGACGTCGCAGGCGCGCTTCCACATTGCGACGCACGATTGCTACGAGAGTGTCATTTCGAAGCCCTTTCCGTCGGCGGCAGAGCTGCTGCGCCTGGACGCCAAGCACATCGAGTCTTTCACAGCAACGATACCGTCCTACTTTGTGGAACAGGCGGTGGTGCCGCCCCGATATGCGCTTCCCCAAGCAGTAATGGCGTTGCGGCTGCGAAACCTGAGAATCATCATGTATCGTCCGTTTGTCATTCGACGAGCCTTGAGGCGGAAGCCAGACGCGGATGAAGCCAGCGCGACTGCATACGACCGGTGTCTTGCGGACGCAAAGTCGACCATCGAGATGATTGCGGAGTTCTGGGAGCGCCACGAGCACAACAGGCTGTCCGCCTGGTATGGGCTGTAAGTTCCACCTTCAACATGTGTTCCATCTTCAACAAGCATGACCGTGCACTTGCCTGACCGAGCAAACAGGTACTTTCTCTTCCAAGCTGCCTTGATTCCTTGCATCTGTCTGCGCAACGATCCCACGGCCCCGGAGGCAGCAGACTGGCGTCGGCAAATCTCCATTACCCTCGAGGTAATAACGGGAATGGCTCCCCTGAACGCCAGCTCCTCGCGCTGCCACAGGATCATATCCGATCTATGCGGGCGCTTCCTAGACAGCAGCAAGGCTGAAAGGGTCGACCCGCAAGCAACGACGCAAGGGGAATTCGTCCCAAGCCAGGCGCCGACGCAATCGGCGGCCAGTCTGCAGCCATGTGCGGATAGCCAACCCGTGGGTGAGAGCCCGGAAACGCAGATCAACAATGTGTTTAGCATGATGTGGCCGAATGTGCCGCCCCTGGAGGCGGCGGATGTGGCGATGGGAGACGACACTGGATGGATGGAGTTTCTGCGGGCTGGGAGCGCCGAGGACTGGAACGAGCCTCTCGGCTGAGGCGGGAGCTAACTCTCGGCAATGGCTTTCCCCGGAGGATTCAAAGGATTTGTTGCGAAAGGACCAAAAGTACATTATTGGGGCGCATGAGGTTATTATTTAGTGAATTCATCTAATTCACCTCTGCTATGTCCGTGTTCCATGACCGAAGCTTTCCTTGCTCAAACACACCCGAAGCTTCTGCTATGTTCCTGGCAATGAACGAACCGGTCCCTACCTGCCGGTGCTTGGGTGTAGTAGGTGTAAGAGCACTTGCTGGTGGCTTGGTCAAGCGTGCCGTCAAGTTTCGTGAGGTCTCCCTCAACTGTCCCCTGTCCCCGTCATCTTTAAGGTTTGCAGTTTGTATCACAATGGAAGCCAAGCACTGGGCAATGTACATGTCCAGCGGCGTCTGAGGCAGCTGGAAGAAGGAAGCGTGACGTGGCCGGGTCGGGATCGGTTCCGCGGCGGGGCTTCGGTAGTTCGCTGGGCTCGGCGACGGACACCGACGCACAACAAACCAGCAGGTCCTCGAACGGACTCAATCCCCTGCGTTGTACGAGCACGGGGACACTGCACAAACCTGCAATTCACACGCGGTGTAGCCTGTGGCCTGCAGATGCCACTATTGTTCCACACTTTGCTTTCCGTACAACACCTGCTGCCGGGAAACCGAGATCCTGGACTAGCCAGAGCCTCTGATCAAACATTGGTATCCAGTCGCTGGCAGTGTGACGGGTACACCACATGAGCCAGCCACCATTCATTACCGGGGATAATACGGACAGATCCCCCCGTTACCTACTACTACGGCAATGCTGCTTGGCTGCCACCTGCTGCAACCTTGGTGCAAGCCAAGGCGACTGGTTCCTGGAGAGGGCCCTGGTTGCCTGGGTCCTCAGCGAAGCATCAAGGTGAGACAGAACTCACCGGTGACCCGTGATGAGCACTCTGGCGCTGTACGAAGCAGCCCCTCTCACATTCCATTCCGTGGCTTGTAACCGGCAACGGCAAACATGCGACAGGTTTGAACCTTGGAGAACGGAGCAGGCAGAAGCATCAGGATCCTGGAGCCGTGTCAACCTCGTCGCTAATGCACATCCGCCTGTCGAAGCTGCCGTCCGTCCCGTCCCGCGTCTCCGCTTCAGGGGACGGGGCGCGGCCCGTGAGCCAAGCTCATGACGGGGGGCCAGGCCGAGGCCCAGAGGAGATGTTTGTCATTGTACTCGATGGGAGGGCGTCTGGACCAATGTCAGGCAGGCCATTGCTCTCTTCCATCCGACCTCAGCACAGCCATGCGCGAGTGCCGCGCCGCGCTGCCTGTGGTTCGCCGTGCCACCCTGGTTCCATCCACAGGAGCAACAATCACCAAGCTGCTTTCGTCGTTGGTTTCAGTGCCGCGTGAGCGACCGCTAGTGATTGGGCATCGCCGCCATATTGCCCACTATAATCTGGAGGTTGGATGTCTCTAAACACCCGTTGATTTGAGACCCCTTTGCGCATTTACAATACAAATTCTCCGGACGATGCCCGCACGGCAGCCACATGGACCCTTTGTGCGCATGTCCCATGTTTCTGGACGATACCGTTTCACAGCCTTGCTCACAAATGTGTCTACCACTCCCTCCCTCGAACGTAGGGAATGAGAACAGAGACCATCATCAGCCCTCTCATACTTTGATTTAGCAAGTACTCAACGCGTGCGAGTCGCGTCTGCCCATATCTGCCCATGGCTTGGAAGTGCAACAACCACATGCCTGAGTACCGTACACATAGTCTGTAACCACATGCCTGAGTATCGTGTACATATAATCCGTATAACTATCGCGAGATCCCCTATACGTATCCACTAGAGTGCCTACTTTATATCAGCCCGACCGCTGCTTCATTGCCAAGCAATCGCCAGTTCTCTACGCCACATTAATCGTCTTTGCTTACGCCCTCACTATGTTGCGCTCCTTGATCGGATCGGCTGTCGCCTTCGCTAGTGTGGTCAGCGCCCAAGTGGATATTGGGTCTGGCTGCTCCTTCGGGGTGCTCGCTGGCTATCTCATCGAAATCGAGGGTGCTACAACTGTTGTCGGCAATGTTGGGCTCTATCCCGGTACAGATGTCTCGGGTTTCCCCCCCGGAGAGATTGTGAACGGAACGCTGCATATTACAGATGGGGAAGCAATGCAAGCACAAGCAGACGTCTTGGCTGCCTATAATGCAGCGGCTATACAGCCATCAACCGCTACCCTCACGCATGGCCTAGGGGGTATGCATCTTTTCCCAGGTGTCTATTCCATACCGAGCGATGCCTTTCTTTACGGCGAACTCATCCTCGACGGGAATAACGACCCGGATAGCGTCTGGATCTTCCAGATAGTAGGCTTTCTATATGCTGCCACTAATTCTATGGTAACCCTAGTCAACGGGGCCATACCCTCCAACGTCGTTTGGCAGATAGAGGATCAAGCCTATATCTACTCGAATAGTGCACTCATTGGCAATATCATGACTTACGACTCAATTACCGTATATAGAGGCGCGAGCATCCAAGGAGGTCTTTACTCCCAAATTGGCTTTGTATGGTTGATAGATAATGAAGTTATCGCCGGGGGATGTTACGAAGCACCACCACCGCCACCGCCACCACCACCACCACCGCCACCGATAGAACCGCCACCACCGATAGAACCGCCACCGATAGAACCGCCACCGATAGAACCGACCACAGTTTTAACCACGATAGAAATCACGACAGAATTGGACACAACTTTAACCACGACACCATCGAACACAACTACACCCGGTACTGAGCCGACTACAAGTGCGCCTATCACGGGGACGAACACAACCACAACCACAACCGATACGGAAACAGTTGCGGCCACACCCAGTCCATCACCCTCCCGGCCAGGAATCGCCAATACCACCTCAAGCTATTCGTCAACCACAATAGCTACTTGTAATGGAATTAACGAAGAGGAATTTACGGTCACATGTCCGAATGCACCGGCAACGACGTATTCCTACAACCAAACATCAACGGTCTATTCCTACGACCAAACAGCAACGATCTATTCCTACGACCAAATCTTCTATATTGATACGCCCTGCAACACCACAGTCTTGACAGCTACGTGCGCAGAACCGGCACCCACGCCTTGCAGGCCCTGTATCCGCCCCACGCCTTGCAAGAGCTGTGGCCGGCCCGCGCCTTGCAAGGACTGTGTCCGGCCCAAGCCTTGCAAGAACTGTGTCCGGCCCAAGCCTTGCAAGAACTGTGTCCGGCCCAAGCCTTGCAAGGACTGTGCCCAGCCCGCGCCATATCCTCGGCCGGATAATCGGAAGGAAGATAAGGAGGACAGTCAGGAGATTCACCAGGCACTCCCAAAACCGCAGCAGAAACCGGCGCCGATGCCTCTGGAGTCGGCGTCACCACCGTCCAATGACACAGGCCCGGCGATTGTGACTGCGGCCGCGGCTATAAACTGGCCACATGTGACCGTTTTTGCAGCCATCGCCTTCTTCCCGATCGTGATTGGGTTGCTATGAGAGAGATGTCGTTGAGTGATTTGGTAGGTTTACCTACCTAGGTAGCTACTGGGATGCTTTACCGTATCCCTTCAGAGCCCCTACGAGTAAGGCTTGTGGAGCCAAGATGCCGGGGGCCAAGACCAATCAGATGCAAGCGAATTAACGGTACTTATTCTACCTATATAATTAGCTTATGGTAAAAGTACCAGCAAGCCTCCTGTGTACAAATAGCTACTTGTACATCACATTTATCGCAACGGTAATTAGTCTGCCTTCGGCGCGTACGAGCCATTGGGGTCAACTTGGCCCAACGCAGGCCGAATTGAGCTGCGCGTTGTAGCGTTTCCCAATTGATCGCCTTTGTACGCCTTGCAAGGCCCGTATTTTGCCGATGATATGTTTGTGCTATGAAATAGGCGTAAATTCGTCCCCGGCCCGAAACCTTTGTCTGCTTGCGCCGTGGCTGTTGTATATAGCAATTAGCTCGCTGCAAAGCTGCTCGCGCTACGTAGACTGATTATCGTTCGGCTTCCAATTACACTGCCCTTTGCGCTGTAAAATGTATTGCTAGCAAACTGCTTCTACTACGCTGATGGCGGGCAGCTTGTGGGGCGGGTCGGGGCCCAGAAGCCTTAGGGGCTCTGAAGAGATTCTAATGACAGTGGCAGTCGTGATCTACGAGCATGGATTAATACGACCGACGGGGTTCCGTGCCCCGTTGAAGAGGGGTTTCCTTTTGGTATGAGTCCACCGCTGCCGCTCCGTTGTCGCCCGTTGCCGTGGTCAACAAACACAACTCGCTTTCTCGTGTAACACGGCTCACAACTCTAACACGGCCCACACAAAGTTGTGCATTGCAGACCGCAACTCTGAGCTCGAGCCCTGGCGTCACTTCTCACTTATAGGACCCGGCGCCTCTCGCGGCCTGGGCCACCTCTCTTGGCCTTGGCGCTGTAGCACCCGAGGGTGGTGATGGGTTGATGTCTATACCGCCATTCCTTCCAACTGGCCGTTTCTCTTTCTCTCTTCTCTTTCTCTCTTTCTTTCTCTCTTTCTTTCTCTCTCGCGCTTTGCTATGTGCCCGGCATGGAGCAGAGATCTAGCTTCGCCTTGTCGGACACGACATACCACAGCTTCAACGATATCGAGCTCATGGAGCCCCCCTCACCACCGAATAGCAGGGGCTCGACCCGACACAACACCACATCGCGACCCGCCGAGCCTATGAGAGACCAAGGACAGACCTTCACCGCCGTCAAAATGCAGCGACAAGACTCTGGATACGAGTCGTACACGACGAGTCCCCGGGCGTCCACCTCGCAGCCTCGGGCGCCACCCCCAACCCGGCACGTCTCCAACGGCTCCTCCACCGGCGTTGGCTCTCCACCGCGCTCTCGCACGAGGCCGTCTACTCGTCGGTCCGCAATGTCATATCCTCAAGGCAGCTCTCAGCCCACGTACCAGCTCCGCGCCAATGCCGGTCCGCAGCCAGCGGCCTATTTCCAGTTCCCCACGCCAGACCTCGTCGAGCGCCCCGAGACGCCGTCGCACCAAGAGCTGGTTCCGCTGCCGCCGCAGACCACCCACTACTGGACCAGCGACAGCACTCGCCGCCTCGAGTACGCCGCCATTGACGCTGCCAGCCGGGGCGTCAAGGGCTGGGTCCGGAGGCACCTCGTGCCGGACTGCATCACCCCCCGGCATGTTGCGTTCGACGACGACACGGGGAGCGTGCGTCGGTACAGGCTGGACCTGGAGGACGAGCAGCACGAGAAGGCGGCGTGTGGCGGCACGGGCCAGCGACGCAAGGGCTGGCACTTTTGGCCCTTGCGCAAGAGCAGAACCCTTTAAACATTATTCCCTTTGCCACGGGGCGAGTCGCCCTGTTTGTTTTCTTCTACCCTTCCCTTTGTTTTCTTGCATTCGGCAATAGGAGCATCATCGGCGTTATACTATATCCCCACTGTCTTGGCAGCATGGTACGCATGATTGAATACACATGAGCAGAAAGGGGCATATGACAGATTGGATCAGAAACGGAAAGGCATGATAGATGAAGAGCAGAGTGTCGACGCATGATTCTTTGTGCCGCAGGAACAGGTTGAGGAACACAGCACAGATACATTCAACACGCATCAGGAAATGGAGCATCGAAGGACGAGCATGTGTTGGAGTCTGAGAGCAGTCCGTCAAGGCGGCCGTTCTTTGTTCAACGTTAGGTGGTACTGGCAAGTAGAATCAATGAAACACTTACTCAACTCAACGCAAAGTGTAACGTGGGTACCTCGCCATGAACACGTTCTGAACAGTCCCAGGACGTGTGCAGTGAACGCAGTTGGCCTGTCGCAGTGGGCCATCAGGAGTTGAGGTCAAGAATCGGAGGACACGGCTCCGGTCGTGACTGCAGCATGACTTCGGAATGCAACCTCCTCCTTTACATACTCGAAGCCCAAAAGAGCCACGGCTTTGCAGCATGAAAAGCTCCTTCAGGCTCTCCCCGGCGCCAACGCCAGCCTTCGCGCCGGAGACAACAGGCTCAACGCGGCAGAAGCCATCGCCGACCGACCCAAAGATTCACCGGCCGGGAGCCGGCTGCCATCGTCCAAACTCCGACAACACGCACAGGACGACAGGATGCGCCGCCGGAGAAAGCGAAACGCCAATGGCGGATGCCATGCCCGCCGGCCTGGCCCGTGTCCTGGTCAACATGCAGCAGCACTTGGTCGAGGAGCTGGAGACCATGTCAGCTCGGGTTGGCCAAGTGACGAGCGAGCTGCAGGAAGCTCGGGCCGAGAACGCAGAGCTTCGCAGGCTGCTCGACATTCAAGTCGAAATGCTGAGCGCAGTGATCGACTTGGTCACCGAGGACCAATATGGACCCATGGGTGAATCGATGGCCCAGCCGGACCTGGCTGCGAGGCAAGCGGCTGGCACTGCACGGGCGGTGGGCAGTGAATATCAGAGCCCGAGGGCGCAAGAGGACCAGCCGCGGCCAAGTTTGCTAACCCCTGGGGCGTCGAAGCCCGTGGAAGCTCTTCCGTCGGTGCACTCCAGGAGTGACGAACAATTTGAGCAGTATTTCTCCCCGACCTGGGTCTCTCCCACTGCGCAAGCCTGGACGAGGCCCGCAACCAAGAGAAAGAAAGACAGCTGCGTATCTCCCACGACAGTGCCCGTCACGAGAATCACTCGCAGCGCCAGTCTCAGGGCCTCGAAAAGAAGAAAGAAAACCCCTCTTCTGTCGCCTGACCCGACGCCGCAAGAAACAAGCCCGTCGCTCATTTCAGAAGAATCACCGCAGGAGGAACTACATCACGACTCGGCCGACAACACACATCGCCCCGAAACTCGACGCTCCCGCTCTCGCTCAGTCTCTGGCTACACGTTGACGGGCGAAGACACTACCGAAGTGACAGCCGCGAGTCCACAAACCATGAGTCCCCAGACTACAGGCTGGAAGGCCGTCAACGACACGGAGCCCCCAGAGCAGGGCGGTGTCTCTCGCGAACAGTCCCTGAGCGACGGAGCCGATTTCCAACCCGACTTCGACTCCGACATGGCAGGCGAGGAACACACCATAGACTCTCCCGGCGATTCTTCAACCCCAGCTGCCTCGCAGCCCGCGCCCTCCGCCGCGCCCCCCGAGCCCGCCGTCGACATCAGCACGCTGCCCGACCTCCCGCCCCCCGGCCGCGCAGCGCGCTACTCGGGCCCCCGGCGGACGACGGCCCGCTACGCCTCGGGCCCGCCCGGGCGCCC
>JALHBX010000340.1:0-54158 GCA_024340025.1 Tolypocladium tundrense | reverse complement strand
CCCCCCCCCTCCCCCCAGCTTCCGCTGCGCGTCCTCGACTCGCTGTCGTCACCCGCCCTGCGTCCTTCCAAAACGGATGGACGGCTCGAGAAAACGGAGCCTGCCAGACGCCCAGCCAGACGCCGAGCCCGACTCTTGCGTCGTATTACGCAAGTCTGGTGCGACCGAATGCTTCGCAACATGCCACCGCCGACCGTTTTGCTCGCTCGACCTGCCGCTGCCTTGCGTGCGCTGGCGCTGCTCCACCACCTCGCCTCGCCCTTGGGCCTTGTGCACGCCTGCCCGTGTTCGGATGCCGGATCGTCCTCTCCCTGCAGCCTACAATCGCCGTCGAGACTCCATGCGACCCCCTTCCAAGACCCTCAAGGTTCTGGCCCTGGCAGAAGGGTAGCGGTTGTGACAATGGACAGAGCAAATGGGCCTCATCAAGGTCGGGCCGCTCCTTTATCCCGCTTGGCAAAGGCATTCGGGGGCCCTGCGGGGCTGCCATGGGTCAGCCGCCAGCGTCCATGTCTCTCCCTGGGATGAAGCCGCTCGATGATCCCGCGTCTCGTCAATTGAGCCGGGACCAGCGCGTTCATCCGAGGCCACCAGCTGCCCTCGGGGTCCATTCCACTGCAGCGACCCGGGCGACCAGGAATGCCTCGCGATCCGGCATTTTCCTTTCCCCGACCGCTGCCGGGGTTCACCATCTTTCCGGCTCTCGTTGTGCCTCTGCATAATCGGTTCCCAGCAGCGCCGTTCCGTGCCGCATTCCGACCTCGCGGATATCCCCACAGCGTCTCGGGTTACCGGCTTTGGCACCGCCCTGCCACGGCTCACGCAGGGACGTCTTCGCTCGCCCAGTGGCGCTGCAGAGCCTTGCAACTCGCGATGCTTGCGACTTGACGTCCATCCAGTAAGAGGTCCATCAGGGTACCACGGGTGTGGCTGGCCCACTCACCATGCCGCCCCCTCGGCGCCAGGCGGACCGCATTTATTGCTATCCAAGCGCCCAATTTTGCCCTCAAGATGGATATCTGAACACGACACGGCGTGACTGGTTGTTCACATGGAAAACTTTTCGATGCTTGTGCCATAAAGTCCCTTTAGTGCTCTGGAGACAAGGGGAGTCCAACGTGTCCCTCGCCGCCGCCCAATCGTTACCCCACGCTTCGCTGCTGTGGATATCGTCGACGCCATTTCTCTCCGCCCCCTGTCCCGGAGACGCTCTGCAAGAAACACCTCGTGGGCCCGAGTCACGATGTCTGCAGCTCCAAAAGCTGACTGACCTGACGGGCCTTTATGGGGGCTACGAACCGTGAATCGGCGATGAAGTTGACAAAGCCAGATGAAGCTAGAGCGCCTGGGGGCTTGGCCATCGGCCCCCGTTTTCATCAACAACATCAGACACGAAGCAAAATTTTCATGAGCCATTGAGGACTCTGTCGGCGGCCGCACCCAGAATAGCGATCGAATCCGGGCGTGGCTTTGGCTTCATTTGAGTCATTTCGTACATAATAGTTGTGCGAAGTCTGTGGGCCTTCTTTCTGACTCTCAACTTTCAGCTTGCGGTGGGTTTTACACGACAGCGCAGGGACCCGTTACTCTGGATTCGACGGTAAAAGTAAGTTTGCTCTTCGCGTCATGGGCAACAGCGGTGATGCCCATGCGCAACCATTATCGGCCACTTTTTAATAGGCTTTGCTGGAGCTAAGTCAGGCCTCCAGAGCTCCTATGGAAGGAAAAACTACCGAGATACATATGGCCCACCTGGGCATCACCGCCTTATACTGACGCGCGGCGACATCTTTGCAATGGTGGAGATTCGAATATTAGCATATCCTGAAACTCAATCATGCCAACCAGCTCTGGCCCAGTCATCTTGCTTACTCGTTTCCTCTCGGCCCGGGAGGTGGATATACGGCAATTTTTTTGAGTTTTAGTTTTTTTTGGCAGCGGCTGGTGAGGCGACCTGAAGTCAGGGGCTGGGATTCCTTCGTTGCCGCGATGTTTGTTCCGCAGAGCGATTCCGTCTGGTAGGTCTCAGGTGCCGGATCAACGTCGCATTCAGGTGACGACAGAGAAGCCGAGGTGGTTGTGCACCAACACGGCGTGGAGCCAACAGCTGCCGGCTCTTGGCTCTCGAAGGATCGGTAGTTGACGCCTCTGTTGACCGACCGGCTTGTTTCTGTGGGCTGTACGAAGTACCGAGCCGCGCTTGAAGCGTGAACTGACTTCCAGGTCGCCGGGAAACAAGGCAACCTCCGCTTCCGCTCACTACCTGGGTCCCTGGATGCGGTTATCGGCCTTGTTTTTCAGGAAGCCATGCTATCGCATCTGGACGGATGATCGTCCAGATCTCCACACATCGATCGGTCAGCGGCCCAGTCTATGTACGGCACGCTGTCGGTGCATTGCGACGCTCCAGAATATCTGGACCCGTCACCTGGCTTTTTAGTGGTGTGCTGTTGATCAATGCATGTCGAATGGGGTATTCCGGCTGCTTAGTGACTCGCTATGAACAGGTCTCACAGTCGCTCAGATCTGGTCCAAGTTGACGGTGGGTGCAATGACTGTTCACATGGGCCGTCCCCGATACCAGACTAAACGCTACTAAGCATACAAGATTATATCTTCCGCGCTATATCTGCAAGCTGCACGAACGCACTTACCCCTGGATATACACTTCTAAGTTCTCGCTCTCCGTGACTGCAGTTGCTCCATCTGTTTCATCCACTCCCCAAGGGGCAAGTCAAGCGCTGACAAAACGTCTCCAATCTCGAGATCCCCTTTGGAAACATCGACCGCGTGGCGCCACGTGCTGACGTCCTGCATTTCGATGGCGTGATAGTCGAGCGTCGCACACTCGTCGAGGCTGACATCTGACCGCGCCTCGCCATCCGCCGCGGCGATGGCGTGGGCTGATTGGCGTCCAGCTTCCCCAAAGATGGCGGCGATCATGTCGTTTGACCGCTCGCGGGCTTGCGGTGCGGAGAGGCGCCATTCCTTCCACAGCGTCCTGGCTGCGCCAAGCTGTCCCAGAAGTGATATGTACGATCCATAGACCTCAAGGGCTTGCTGCGGGGAAACGCGGCTGTTGTCTTTCAGGTAGAGTGTGACCAGGGCTCTGAAAGAGTCGGGCGAGATGGCGTCATTCTCGTCGATTCCGGTCAATAGCTGAAAGAGGAGCTGGCGGTCTTGGACGCGATGCAATCCTGTCTCGTGCGCATTGCTCAACGTAGAGCGTAGTGAGTTGAGTGTAGACAGCACGTCCTTTGGCGCTTCGGCGTCGTCGCTCCATATGTTGGCATCATGCCCGCGGTATAGCCACTCCGATGTCGTCTCAAGAAGCCCGGCCTCGGCCGAGAGTTTCAACCCGAGCCCACACAGTGGTACCCCGACACCTGCGTTGAGTCTAGACAGCCTCTCTGACAAGTTGCCAATGAAGGACAAGGCTTCAAGAATGGAAGTGCGGTCCTCAGGATCTTGACGCAGCACCCGCTCGGTTGCTTCCCTAACCTCGAGGTTGAGATCAGGCTTGGATCCCGATTGCGTGGTGAAGCTGGTGAAGCTAGTCCCGGTGGCGAGGCACTGGAACACCAGCCGCCGCACGCCCGTGATGGATGTCTGCGTTCGAAGAGCCTCTGACAACTGCATCGGGGTCGGTGCCGCCTCCTCACGCTTATGCCTGGACTGTTCGAGACTCTTGCGCCGCAGGATCATCCATCGTAGTAGCTGCTCGTCCTCCTCGGCCGCGTGTGGCGGTATGCCATTCTCAACGCGTATTTGTTCGAGAATCTGCGCTCCCATTCGTTCTCCTCGATTCTCGTTTGACGGTAGTGTCTCCAGACTCTCTATAGGAGAACCACGAAGCGCAGCCGAGAGAATGTCATGAGAGGTGATGCGCCAGATATTCGTGGGCCGTGACAGAATCTCATGTGCCTTGCGCCGCGACTCATAGACCTGCTCTTCAAACTGCCTCAACCGCGCCCTGACAGCAGTGCGCCTCGGAACGACAGCCCACTGGCCCTTCATGCGCTGCTCATCCTCATCCTCGAACGCGCGGACGTTCCTGGTCCCCTCCGCGTCCAGGTCCAGCAGCAGGTCGGGCATCTCAAAGAAGTCATACTGCACGGGCGAACTCGGATCCGGCGAGGGCCCCTTCCGGGCGAGAGTGTAGTAGACCTCGTCGTTCTTGTCGATGCGGCGGACAAAGGTCTTGAGCCTCCGTTGATGCGCCCCGGCACACAGCTCCGCATTGGCCAGCGCCGGTGCCCGGGACGCTGCTGAGCGTATCATGTTGGAGGAGGATCAATGCTGGAGGCAGTTACATGGGCATTGAGGAGCGTGTGAGGAGGTGTTATCGGCGATGGCGAGATGGCATAGCTGGGGCAAACTGTGAAGACAGATATGACGGGACGTTGGAACCGGCACACGCAATCAACCTCCAGGCGGGTACTTGCGCGCGGGGAGACCTTCAGGGGAGACGCCAACCCCAAGTCCCCCAAGATTTAGTGGGACTTCCCGCCTAGAAGTGCCCGTCAACCCGTGCGAAGATGCGCTAACGAGCCCGCTGGTTTTTGGTGGATCTCCAGGTGCCTGGCCCAGGCTCGGAGCGCAGCCACGTATATCCGGCAGCGCCTAACGCTTCGACTTTGGCGCAACCGCATGCTTAGCTCAAGATTCAACAACCTCAAGGGCATCTACGAATCGCTGCACCCGTCGCACAACAATCATCCTGCACCCAGGGAAACCAACAGTGGACGAGCTGCTTTTAGACTCTGATATCACAACATGGCGCCTCCCGCGAAGAAGAGAAGAACCAGAGCGGCGGCGGCGGCCGAGGCAGCCGCAGCCGCAGCTGAGCAAGAGCAAGAATCGAACGTTGAGCAGACGGCGACCCTGCAGAACACAGAGGAAGGCAATACGAAACAACTGGAGCCAGAGGTCAAGTCAGCGCCAGCGCCTGCGCCTGCTGAGGCCCCAGTTGAGCCCCCAGCGGAGGCCACGACGGAGGCAACAACCGAACCACAGACCGAACCCGAACCACCCAGCGCAATCGATGCCGCCGCCAAAGCCAAGGAACGGATGGCACGCTTCAAATCCCTGCAAGCCCGCGCCAAGACCTCTTCCGAGACGAATCTCAAGGAAGCCAGCAAGGAGTCGCAGCGCCTGGCCAGCGACCCCAGCCAGCTCACTGCCCTGCACCGCAAGCACGCCATCGCGTCGCACAAACTGCTCAAGGCTGACGTAGAGGAGTCTGGCGAGGACTTCGAGCGCAAGCGAGCCTGGGACTGGACGATAGACGAGAGCGAGAGATGGGACAAGCGGGTGAAGAAGAGGGCGGCGCACAAGGACAACAACGCATTCCAGGATGGCCACCAGGAGGGCAACAAGGTGTACAAGCGGCAGCTGCGCAACATCAAGCCCGACCTAGAGCGCTACGACAAGCAGAAGCAGGCGGCGATCGAAAAGGCCGCCGCGTCTGGCGGGCTGGATATCGTGGAGACCGAGGACGGCGAGCTCATCGCCGTGGACAGGGACGGGTCCTTTTACTCGACGGCCGACTCGACGACGTTTACGCAGAACAAGCCAGACAAGGCGGCAGTTGACCGTCTGGTGGACGACCTGCGGCGAGCAGAGGAGCAGAGGCTGAAGAAGAGAAAGGAGCGCATGGCCAAGAGCGGCGACGAAGGCGACATCACGTACATCAACGAGAAGAACAAGCAGTTCAACCAGAAACTGTCGCGGTTCTACGACAAGTACACGGCGGATATCCGGGACAGCTTCGAGAGAGGAACGATGATATGAGAGTTTGGACGGTGCAGACGTTTTGACGCGAGCCGCCCAAGGGTATTGTACAGTCTAGCGTTGGTTATGTTTGAACATGAATACTACAGCATGGACTTCCTCCATGCCTTGGCTGCGAGATCTTCTATCTCGGGAACCTCCACGGGCCCTTGCACCGCGTCATCGCTCAGGGCCTCCACGACGGCCTCGGCGACGATGTCGACCCTGAGAGGCTTCGTCCCCGCGGCACCCATGAAGTCCTTGAGGTAGTTGCCCGTCAGGCCGTTGAAGATGGTGCCGGCGCCGGCCATGGCGGCCATGCCCACGGTGAACTTGCGCGAGCCGTCGTACATGAACGGCGGCCGGAAGAAGAGGCCGCGCATGCGGGGGAAGTTGGTCGCGATGGCGCTCTCGGCCTCCCGCTTGGTCGAGATGTACCGGGGCGGCATGATGGGGGCGCCGCCGCACGCGGAGATGTAGCAAAAGGCGGCGACGTCCTCCTGGGCAGCGTGCTTGGCCAGCGCGACGGCGCTGTCGCGGTTCATGACCTCGTACGAGAACTGCAGGTCGGGGTCCTGAGGCTTGATGTCCTCGCCGAGCTTCTTGTCGAGGGGGTTGACCCCCCGGTCGGCGGATGACGACGAGAAAATCTTCCGCAGGCCCGTGATGGGCGACTCCCGGCCCGAGACGACGCCCTTGTAGTCGGCCTCGAGCAGGATGCCCATGCTGTGGACGACATAGTCGGCGCCCTTGAGCAGCGGCGCGTATGTCGTCGGGCGGAGCATGTCGGCGCGCTCCCAGGAGACCTTGCGCGACCAGGAGGGCGTGTCGGGGGAGGAGGTGACGGCGTCCCATCGCGGTTCTCCGGAGCGGCTGGCCAAGGGTGAGCTTGAGGGCTGCCCGCGAGATTGGGCCGAGAGCAGGGCGGTTTACCTGACGGATGTGACGTCCCAGCCGCGCGCGACGGCGTATTTGCAGATTCGCGAGCCGAGGAAGCCGCTGCCGCCGCAGACGACGAGCTTCTTGGCCGCCGACATGGCTGCGAGGGCGCGTGTGACGCGGATGAAGCTTGTCACCGGTGTCGCAAGGTGAGCTAGCCGCTGGTTGTGGCCTCGGATTATGCGGGATTCGAGAGATGCGGCAGCTGAGGGGGTTGTTGTTGAGACTGAGATGAACAGGTGGGAGTGAGTTGAAGTAAATGAGTGTGACGTCTTGGAGCTTGTAAGTGTGAGCTCCCTGTGAAAGTCATGAAATCATCATACGTTCCGAATGAGGCTGGATCCGCGGGTCTTCCAGGAGCCGAGACCCGCACTAACACCCCGACAAACAGCTATCAGCACAACGGTAGGTAGATGTACTGCTGCGTAATAAGAACCGAGATCATCTATGCCACCGCGACTCAATGTTCTTAGTCCCATCCAGGCCCTCGCAGTCCTTGAATTGTGCTTGAGAGATTCGATGACCTCCGTCGCGGTCTGGTCCATCAGCGGCGCTTAGCGCACAGCTCTCCCCTGTCGTCGGTTCGTGCCAGGATTGGCCAGCGCTGATGGTATTAGCGCGCCACACACCACCACCTTCGACGGCTCGCCTGCGAGGCTGACGGACGCTCTTCTTCCACCCGCAAAACCTCGACGTCGCCCGTCGCAAACCCTCCCGCCAACCCGGCGCATCGTCGCGCGCAAACCCCCCCGGCTGTGCTTCGTCTCCCGGACGACCGAGACACCGCCATGGCGCCGTCGAACCAGCTGGGCAAGCGCGTCAAGCTGACGCAGATCCGCCGACCCTTCGTCGTCGGCAGCACCGCCACGCCCTTCTCCGACTCGAACCCCAAGCCGCCGGGCACGCCCGACAACCACACGCACTCGTGGCAGGTCTTCGTCAAGGGCCTCGAGGATACCGACATCACGTACTGGGTGCGCCGCGTGCAGTTCAAGCTGCACGAGTCGATCCCCAACTACGTGCGCAGTACGTCCCCGTCCCCCCGCCGCGTTCCGTGACCCCTGGCGAGACTGACTCCGTGGTGCCCCCAGTGGTCGAGGGCGAGCAGGGACAGCCCTTTGCCGTCAGCGAGACGGGTTGGGGCGAGTTCGACATCACCATCAAGCTCTACTACGTCAACGAGTCCGGCGAGAAACCCCAGACGCTGTACCACTACCTGCGCCTGCACCCCTACGGCCGCACCGACGAGGAGAAGCAGGCCATGGTCACGCAAAACGGCGAGGTCCGCGCCTGGAGCTACGAGGAGCAGCTCTTCAACGAGCCCTACGAGGCCTTCTTCCAGCTGCTCACCGCCGGCGCCGTTCCGCGCGGGTGGAAATCCTCCGGCGGCGTCGGCGCCGGCAAAAGCAAGGGCAAGGGCAAGGGCAAGGGCAAGAACAAGGCGCCGCCGCCGCTGCCCGCGGCCGATAGCGGCGACGTATGGGAGCACACCGCCATGATCCCCAACCACAACCGGCCCGGCCAGCCCTTCAGCCGCGAGACGGAGGCGGCCGAGATCAAGAAGCTCAAGGAGGCGCAGGCCAAGACGGAGGAGATGACGCGAGCGCTCACGGCCGAGATGAAGGACAAGGAGGAGCTGCTGGCGCGCCTCAAGGCGGAGAACCAGGCCGCGTCGGCGGCTGCGCGGCCTTCTTAGAGAGCAAGGAAGCGCAAGCCGACGCGCAAGGCCAGGGGTCTAAACTAGCGCCGCGAAGGGGAGAGAGAGCAGCCCGGCGTCCCTCCCGGGGCCAGAACGCACAGAGCCGCGGCTGGAGTTACGGACCGAGTCTGGCAAGACTGCGCTGGGCGATGACACCGAGACGACCAGCCTTCGCATACTCCGCCACGGAGTCTCGCGTGCCCGCTGCGAGCCAAGAGTGGCGCCGCAGTGAATATCACGGCCAAGGGGTCGGGGCTGCGCTGCGGCGCAGGTGCTACGCCGGCCCATCCAGAGCGACGAATGGGCCGCGGTACGATGGCCCCTGGTCCGTGGTCGAGTACGCGGCATGCATATCTACAGACGAGGTGGCAGAGCGCCGTCTACGAATACTGTGTCGTGGCTCTAGAACATAGCGCGGACACGCAGACGCTGGAGAATGTCAACATCCGAGTATTGCCGGGAATCGGCGATTTATCACGAAGAAGAAAGTATCAAAGCAAAGGCTCACAAGCAATCTGCCTGTGCCAGCAAGATCGTCAGATAGTTCAAGATTGGAGTTGTTCTCGTCCCCATGGCTTGCACGCTAACATGCCGCATGTTTGAGCAGCAACCTCAATCCATCCCGCCCCGTCCCGTCCCAAGTCGGGAACAAACTTCCTACACGTAGCCTGGTCTTCACAAGTTTTTTTTTAGATCCCGACTCCTCTCCCGATTCCCAAGTCCCGGTCCCAGTTCCCGTAATCCTCACTCCAATTGGTGTACGCACGCGCCCTCATCCTCCTGGGACCGGCGGTCGTTGCTGCTGCTGCTGCTGCTGCTGCTGTTCAAGCAAGATTCCGAACAATGAAAGAAGCGCAAGGTGAAAGATTAAAAGCACGATATCATGGAGCTCGCATCTCAGGCGCCGTTCCGTGGCTCAGACAGCTCTTCGCTGGGTATCGGTGGTGATAACAGACCCACGCAGCGCCATGTAAAAGCAACGCCGTCCAAGTATACACTAGCAATGCGCGGGCTCTCCAAGAGCTCAACGCCTGTACATGAGAGAAAGGCAGAAGGAAATATTTGACGGCCGAAAGAAATACTTAGGCGTATGCACAGGTCTCTCGTGTTCAGAAGAGCTCAGGGGGGTGCGGCTTCGTAAGCCGGAGGAGGCGGGTTTTCAGCTTCGTCCCACATGCCTTGTTGATGACGGTTCTTCTCGTCGTAGACGCGGCGGGCAATCTCGCCTGCCATCTTCATGATCCAAGCCTGCTCGAGGATCACAGAAGAGGTGTCGGAGCCGCTGGATGGGTACTCGCGGGTAGGAGCAGCCTCGTTCTGGAAACCAGCGTCAGGCTTTTCCCGCCGAGTTTCAAAAGAAGGACCCGAGGACTCGGCGGCAGCCTTCTGGTCTCTCAGAGCGGACGCGGCCTGCTCCAAATTTCTCTTGTACATCTCAGACATCAAGGCCTGGTGCATCGACGAGGTGTCCTTGTGCGCCGGAGTGAAGCGCACCTTGGCAGAGGACGCATCGGCAGCTCCAGCGGCGTGTGACTCATCCTCCTCGGGAATGGAAGTGGACAGCACAGGCTCGGAGCAAGGCACATTTACGGACGCAGTGTCTGACGAGTTGTCCTCCGACGCACCGTCAGTAGAGCCAGCTTCCGATCTCAAGCGCCTGAGGTTGACGACTCGCGTCTTCTTCTTTCGGCCTGGCCGTGAGCGGTGGCCAGATCCGTGGGAGAGGCCTGCCGCTGCCGAATTCAGGCTGACAAGCGACGGTCTTGACGGGAGATGGCCATGTGCGGTGCTGCCAGAGTCGGAAAATGTGTAGGTGGTGGTGCCGGCGCCATGGAACGAGCAGGTCTTTGCAAGCCCGGGGGTGGCGAGAGCCGGCGTTGCAGATGCTGAGCGGTCTCCATGCCCGGACCACGCACGGAATACGACGTCGCGGATGCCTGGCGTAAAGAGCGACAGTGTTCGGTGAGAGTCAGTCAGTGCGGCCAGGCGCAGCAGATTCTTCTGGGAGAATAGCGATTGCATCTCGCCGCCGCCGTTGAGAGTGAGCTCCGAGACGGCGATGGGATCCAGAAGATTGCCGTGCGCGTCGACAGGGTCCAGCGGCGGGCTCGCGAAAGGATCGATTCCTTTCTCATTCACGTCTTCTTGGGGTGTATCGGTGCCCTTGTTGGCCTGATCGGGACACCAGAGCTGGAGTGACAATCGATGGATGATGGCCGGCAGCTCCTCCATCATCAGGTTCCGCAGTTGCTGTTCAATGGTCCTTTGCAGATAGTCGCGGACGAACTGGATCGAATCAAAGGTCGACGAAACCTTGAGGGACTCGAGAGGGTCATTGCGGAAGACCAGGGTCAAGCCCTTTTGCTTGGAAAAGACGAGGATGATGAAGGCGGAGAGCTTGATCTCTGACAAGGTTATGGATAGCGGTATTGTGAGCCCCGAAGCGGCGGCGAGTGGCTGTGGAGAGGTGAAGCTCGGCTTGGAGTAGAGATAGGTGTTCAAGGGGTTTGCCTATTGTTCAAGACCCATGTTAGTTTTGCTATATCCCCGATTTGTTATACCCCTGCCCCAAAAAAAATATTCAAAAAACAAAGAGCTATGTTTCAAGACGCGACCCGGGGAAAAGCGCGTCGCATGAAAGGAGTAATAGCGCAATTTAGATTTGTGATGCGCCGGACCAAAGGAGGCTCAGCGGTGATGCAGAAGGTGAAAGGCGTGCGGCGGTTTGGAGCTGTGATGCCGCGACCCGGCAGCTTAGGACTCGCTGGGTGTGGGCGAAGCCACTTGGGCGTGACAGACACTCGTCTGATAGATTGAAGAATGTAGCCTAGACGGCTTTCGGCAGTGTTTGCGACCAAAAGTGTGCTCTCCGTGACATTTCGTGGACGTGGTGTAAGTGGGCAGACGGCCATCGGGCATTTTCGGAGGTGGTGGCACCACGCGACGAAGGTGAAGAAACGTACTTGGACTCGCGTCTTGAGCGTCATAAAGGCATCGCCAGAGTAACACATCTTGAATATGCCGCGGAACCTATCCTCAGCGAGGTCCCCGATCTCGAGAATCTCCAGGTCGGGGGGCACGGTGCCCAGGTTGAACTCGCTGACGAGGATGTCGTCGACGATGATGGGCGGCTTGGGCGACTTGTTGAGCGCCTTGGTCAGGAGGTCACGCGCGCGGCGGTAGAAGTCGGCGTCGGCCGTGAGCGGCGACCAGTTGAAGTTGAAGGCCATGTTGGAATGGCAATCACCGTCTCGCGACCATGGGAGGGAGGCTTCGAGGGGCCGTGGGGCCGTGGATGGCCGCCGTGGGGAGCGAGGGCAGGCGGGAGCCGGAGCGCGGAGGACGCAGGTTCGCGATCGAGAGGGCGTCTGGAGGAGCGCGGTAGTATTCGGTCTCGATGTCGCAGGATGCAGGATGCAGGATGCAGGTCGATGGAGGTTCGGTGTCCCAGGCGGATGGGAGATTGCTGGAGATCAGGGAGTGTGCTGTGCGGGTGCGCGGAGATGACGCTATAAGAAAATCTGCGGGAGGTCTCGGGAGTTGCTGGAGCTCTTTTCTTGCTGCCGTTAGTGCTACAAATTTTCTCCCGCGCGCCCGGGCAGCTAAATTTTGGCAGTGGTACGAGTAAAAAGATAATAGCTGGTCAGCGCCGCGCCCTGAGCCGGAGTGTCCGGGGCCCCGCTGGCTGCATTCCACAGAGGCACAGAGGCGCGTGAGAGGCTGCATCTGCTCGTCCACAGTGGGAATGATGTGATGCAACGCGTGTGCGACGACTGGAGAACATATGCACGGACGGGGACGCGGAGCGACGAAGTCACCCGAGGCACCGTACGAGTACGAGGTACGTCCCTTGTGACGGCGCGGCGCAGTTACCGTCGACAACAACAGCGACAACGCTTTGCTAGAGACGTGCCAATCATCAGCAATCCCTCGAGGTCGTCAGATGACGCCTATGATGCCACGATGGGTGTTGTGAGGGCTGGTGTTCATACAGGGTTGCTCGCGTGATGTGCCCGGACCAGAACAACATCAACAACCCCGCATGGAGCCCAAGGCCCAGGTACAGATACATACGAGTAGGTATACGGAGTCCGTCCTCGGACCGGCAAGACCCTGAACAGGTCAAGGGATGCCCTTGGCCGGGCTACAGTATCACAGTGTTACCGGCTATCGTCGCTCACAGAGATCAACCGAGGGTCTGTTTGTGGCGTCGCACTCCCCGCGTCGGTCCTGTTGCGAGCCCTGGTATGGATTGGAGCCCGTGTGACATCACGAATCCGGGGCAACAGCCCAGACTCGACTCTCCTGGTCACGCGGCCGACCTGAAACGGATTCGTGGGCGGTTTACAAACGACTGGCTCTGGCAGCGTCGACACAGCAGGGTTGCCCGCTACGCTGCATGCACGTTTCGATTCAAGCCAGACGGAATTCTTGCTCAAAGCTTGGACGCTCCAAATGCGTGTAAATATTTCTGTACAAGTTGGCCTCGGTGGTTGGTTGTTGGTCGTTAGGACTCCCATCACTGCTCCAGCCAGCCACACCTACGCCCGACTTGCTCACTACCTCACCACTCAGCAGCGACAAAACGTGCCAAGCCCGATCTCACTGGCCATATCCGTCTGCCATGCAGGCCATGGCAGCCGCATCATCGTACGAGATAACGCGGCGGTTGCTTGAACCTTTGGCGCCGCCTCCTACAGGCCTTTGCTGCCATTCATTGCATTGAGCACTTTCAAGCCCCTATCAGCATCATCCGATGGTCGAGTCTGGTCGAGGAAAGAGGGACCGCGGGGGCTACGGCAGGTGGCAAACCACCATGGGAAAAGGAACGCGACGCCACTTTCATTGCCGTGTAAAAACTCACTTCCGCCATCTCTCCCCATCGTCCTCCGGTCCACCGCCGTGCTCGCGCTACTGCAATTCGTCGCCCAGATGATCACGTAAAGGCCCCCCTCGTCGACTGCCTCGCCGTCCCGGCGGTCCTGGATGCGGCGCCCTCTGCTGTGCTCCCTCGCCAGAAGCCCGCCCTGCAGCAGCCCTCCAGCAGACACAGTTCCTTGCATCAACCTGCAGGGCCGCCGCCTCCAATCATGGCCTTGCAGGTTGTGCCACCCCAGCGCTCGGAAGATTCTGGCTCCAATCAAGGCGACTCCGCCGGAGACATCTCTGATGAGAGCATCTCTTTTCCAAGCCAAAGCACCACCCCGATCCAAGACTCTGTCGCAGGCGACTTTGACGATGGCGACCCGTGGGTGACGCCTCAAGACATGGCCCTTCTCCAGGCTCTCGGCGCGGATCCTGGCCTCAAGGGACGCGGTGGCCTGCGCCAGAGCCGCCTGAGGAGACTCCCCAGGGGTACAAGGCCTATCAAGCTTATCGGTGAGGGCGCCGCCAATGCCGTCTTCGAGTTCAAGATCCTCCGGCGCGGCTGCAGCGACCCCGATTTCACTGGTTCGTTTCCCTCTTCCTCCCCGGCGGTTTCATCCCCTGACGTGGTCCAGGCCTGCTCCTCAGGGTCGCCAAGGTGCCCTCGCTCAACCACCCGCCGACGTACAACTACCTCGTCCAGCAGGACTTCTACCAGGCCACCATCAAGCCGCTTCTGGGCATCCATGCCGTGCAGCAGGAGCTGGTCATCCTCCACAAATCTGGCATAGTGGATGAGCTCAACAAATTTCTACGCGACATCGACCATTCCCGCAATCCCAAGTTCAGAGGCACTTTTATCGGCCAGACCGACTGGGGCTTTCTGGTCGAAGACATGCGGCCGCAGGGTAAGTCGACCCCCCTCCGAGCCCTTTCCACCTATCCTTCTTCATGCTGACCTCTTTATTAGATCCCGACGAGTGCGTTCTGATCGAGTTTAAGCCTAAGTGGCTCTCACAGTCCCCCAGCGCTCCGAAGGCTGCCATTAGATGTCGGCAGTGTGCCATGGAGCTGCGGAATCTCGTCAAAGACCCATCGAGGAACAGGAAACTACCGGAAAGGAAGCCGTGCCCATTGGCTCTCGTCAACGAGGACGCTCCTTGGCAGGCAAACTCGCCGTTCCGGCTTGCTCCGCAACTTGCCGGAATTGGTGACGATGAGCACTACCGAGAGGCGCTCAGGAGCATCGCAAATCACCACGCAATCCAGGAACTAAAGGCTCAGCAGGATCTCCACGATAAGCTCGGGCCGCTGCATGCGGAACGGTCTGACCCTTACTTTATCATTGCCATGACACTGCGGGACTGCACCTGTTTTGCTCAGATCCATCGGCGCAGGCAATCCATCAAGTTGCGCATGGGTGACTTTGACTGGAAAGATCCGGTTGTCAAGTTTGACCGCTGGCGCGGCGCCGAAGAGGAACTCATCAACGGCGGCTTTTATACGGCCGACTGTATCTTGTGCGGCGGATCCTACTACAATTCGCCAACACTCTGCGCACTCGAGTTTGCACCGGGAAAACGCAGCAACCAGACGCAAGTCCTGAACATCCATGATAGGGACGGGGCCAATAATAAGACACGCGACACGAGTATGGCCAAAACGGAAGCGGTGGTGAAGATGTTCAACCACAAATCGGATGTTGCCACCTTGCAAGAGCTTCTAGAACCGTACAAGGCGGAGTCTTCGAGCGATCCCTCTACTGCTGTTCGAGACAGTTTAAGAAGCTCTCAGCGGTAGTTTATTCTGGTACGCACTTTACTTTGCTTTTCTTTGCTTTCAGAATGGCATTAAGAGAATGGGCGTCCTGCGATATTGGGAAACGGCAACTATGGGATATCAGCATGGGTGGCTAGGTGTTTGTGTCTATGGCACTGGCGGTGAAAGGGACATATGGCCGACGGCATCGGATAACAGCACGATTCTCGTCGCCATTTGCGCATCATATATTGCTTTGGAGAATGTTTCAATGTAAATACCATCGGCTTCCCCGGTTTAAGCAGCCTCCATATAGAACGTTGAATTTCCAAATTTCTCACAAAACGCCAATACCTGCTGATACCCGTAGTATCGTCTATATGCTAGACACTGCAAAACTCAGCAAACTACCGGTCGTCAAGCCAATGACGAGGAAGAGGCCCATGAAGCCACCCGTAGCCTCGCGCTCCCCTTCGTCCACCCACTCGCCAGATGCCATCATGAAGCTCGAACCCAGCCACCCGTTTGTCAACCCAAACAGCACCTGGACGATGAAGAGGTAGAAGAAGTCGCTGGGGACGACGGCTCCCCGTCCACCAATGTTGCAGAGGAAGTAGAGCGGTATCTGGGCAATACGAGCAGCCGCTAGAAGGAAGAGCAGGAAGGGCCTGTGCCTGAGGGAGAATGGCAGCATGGTCGCCACCCTGCCACCCAGATCGCCGAGGTTCCAGAAAAAGAAGGCCAGCGGGATGAAGGCTGCAGGGCGGAAGAGGGGACCCGAGTCCTCCTGCACGGAGTGGATCTTGGCCGTGAAGACGGGGAAGAACATGGTGATGGCAAAGGTGAGGGCCACGCCGAGGGCTAGCCAGCGGAGCTTGCGGAAGAGGTTCCACAGGGAGGTGACCTTGCGGGCGGCGCGTTCGGCGTCCTCGATGCTCGTCATGGACTCGGCCATGTGCTCGCCCATGCGGCTCTCGACGATGCGGTGGTGCCTCCGCACCAGGGGGATGAGAGCGATGAGAGCAGTGACGGAGATGACGACGGCGGCGAGGAAGTAGAGAAAGGCAGAGGACTCGCCTTCGCGGGCCGAGCCATCGGAGGGAGACGACTCATGCCCAGGCGGGAACAGGAGCACGGTGACGACCTGGGCCACGGCGGGCAGCACACCCGCGACGCCCTGACCCGCCATGAGAGCCTGCATGTACTCGGGCCGGCCGAAGCTCGCGGCAAAGGCGAACGCGCCGTTCTGCAGGAGGCCCGTGGCGCAGGCAGTGCAGGCGACCATGGCGAGAAGGAAGGCGAGGTATAGACGGGGGCCGGCGCCGAGGAAGACGGCGGTGGAGGAGGTGAGGAGGGCGAAGACGAGGCTGTTGATGACCAGGGCGAGGTTAATGCGGAAGGTGTAAGAGGCGGCGCGCTGGATGTTGGTGAGGATGAGGATGGCGCCGAGGTTGGTGACGGTCGAGACGGTGAGGATGGCGGACTGGAAGTTGGCGGCGGCCCAGGCGTCGCCGGCGAGGCGCGAGGCGAAGTAGGGCGCGGCGGCGAGAAACATGTTCCTAGAGCGCGGTGTCAGCTTTCGTAGGATGCAGAAACAACATGAACGCTTGTGTATACCAAGCCCAGAGCATGGCCATGCCGAGGAATCCAAAGATGGCGTACTCGATCCACGAGAACGGCACGTCATCGTCGTCGCAAGTATCGAGGACGACGGAGCCCTCGAGAGCCGCGTGCTCGTCCTCGACCCCGTTGAGAGGCTCGTACTCGGCGGTAGAAGACGGCACGCCCCCCAGGGCTCTCCTGGCGCGGTCCATGCTCGCCGTCTGTAGCTCTCGTCGTCGGGGCCCGAGGTGCCGCGTCCGGAGGTCGGCCGTTTGAAGCGGTCTCGAGTCGTTGACGTTGAGCCGCTTCGGATGAGAATGGAAGCCGACGGGGGTCCCGAGCCGTTCTGGGAGAATTGGTCACCGTTGCGCCATGTGCGAAGGCGTGTACGGGGGAGTTGGGTATGGCGCACGAGTGTGCTGCGCGTGCCGGAGGTGGTGGTGTATTGTCTCTATCGTGGTTGGTGGAGGGGTGTCTGAGGGCGGGCATTGACGTCAGGTCACGGGCCCACCCGACAAATTGCCTAATTCGGCGTTGCAGCGAGTGTGTACTTCAACTCGAGCCAGCGACGATGGTGGCATGCAAAAGAGTACGGCTCTCAGTGCGGCCTCGCCGAAGGGGTCTGAATCGATGTGTAAGTGTCTTGGTACAAGCGTGCCTGATTTGTGCCACGGCAGGAAGCCACACGGCGAGACGAATGTAGTACATGAAACTGTCCGAAACAAAGCAACGGTGCACGCGGCTACGATTGCAGCAGCAGCTGAGTCTCTCCCTCCATCGTTTCTCTTGCTCCTCTTCTAACATTTAGACATGTGCCTTGGTCTCTGGGAGTGGCGGCAGGGGTCCCTAGGTACCGCTTCATCCACCAACATGGTAGCTGTTTTCGCCCAACAGCGTCCTTCGAAGTGTCATGGCTCGGGTATGATTGTGCCGCCATGGCATACATGCAGCTTTTTGTCCGCTCTGCGGAGGAGGCCATAGCCCCTTGCAGCAGAATATGCCCCGTTGATCTCTCCCTACCATGGAAATGAAGTTGCGAATGCGACTCTGCTGGCATCGGTCTACTGACTTGCAGTCACTCGAGTTCCATTCATCCGCGAAGATATGAATGACATACAAGGTCCATGGTATCGGTCGAGCTGCTCGCATGCCTTGAGAATAGACTTCGAACAGGGCCATGTTGGCTGCGTACTTCCAGAAGTCGGCTCATCGACAGGGGTTGCCGTGATCCCACCGAGCCGGGCAAGCCGGGCCAAGCCGGAGATGGTGAAGGGAGTGGGTCCGGGGCGGAGAGGTACTCGTACGGAGCAGGTACTCTACTAGTCAAGGCCTTGGCCAGCACCAGAGAGAACTGAGATGTTCATCGGTATTGAGATGTACTTGGAAGCGGCTTCTGTGTGAACAAAAATAAAAACAGGAGGCACATGCCATAAATACGGATTGTGAGGACGAGGGGGCAATGTTGGGTCCACACCAGGCGGAACATCGCCCACCGTAGGTTTGTGATGGCGATGCTTCAAAGTTCAAAGTCGAGGGACCCCAGAATTCGGATGACGACGTCATCGGTGTCGATGTCTCGGGTACCTTGTTGACGTGGCAGGGGCTTTTACGTACCTGCCAAAGCAGGAAGGGGCGACAGAACGCCGGCAAGGTCAACACACACCTTGCACCATCACCAACACATATTGCTTGGATCCTTTGACTCCCCTTCACCTCCATGTATGCCAATCAGGTCCTGTCAGGGACTCAACCTAGTACGGTAAACAATCCAGCCTGGGTATTGCAGACGATTGCTATATGCGAAAATCTCCACTTTTCGCAAAAAGACATAGTCGAGATCGACTACACTACGGAGTACCAATAGTAAAAGGGAGGTAGATGCGGGTACAAAATATTGTACGAAGAGCGTTGTTTTCGTACGAGGAATTAGGGGCACGTACGCAAACTCTTCGTGGGAAGTTAGGCATTAGTACTACTTCGTGGCGTCCTCGCACTCGGCTTTTTTCGCCTTCTTTTCGCTCCATTCCATAAATGCCGCTCCAATTGCTCTCCATTGCTGCGCTGTAATAGATCGCAAAAGGACAGGATTTTTATGCTCTAGTGCATTATGCTGTTCTTGGTGATTATCTGCGAATATATTAATATTTATAGTACTCCGTACATTGGTTGCTAGGATAACTTACGATGGAATGAGCACTGGCGTGCTCGTGATGAGTACGCACAATTCGCACACGCACTCGATGCAATCCCATCGATCGTAAAACACCCCGTAAAGACTCCACTTCCGAGCTGGCACCTAGTACAGGATTCATCTGGGCTATTGCCGTAGATAAAAATAATCACCGCTTCGACATTCTGGATGCGAGATAGATCGAGCCGCTGTCTATCTTTGCGTGAGTGCTTCGGGAGCGGTCTTAGTCGTAAGAGACGTTTCGGTTCCATACGGCTCTGTACTGCTGCGAGTCTCTGCGTGCGGCTGAAGACAGCCCTTGCGAGAGCCCACGCCGTAAGCTCGTGGGCATCATCAGGCTGATCGATCGAGGGAGAGACGTCGGGTAGCGTGATGCCATCGATAATGATTGCCATTTTACGTTGTAGTTGAGTAAAGAAGATTTAGTCCGTACTTTGTACAGTTACGAAACCATTGGGAGGACTAATACATCCCCGTTATGATGTGACAAAGTACTTTATTACATACCCGCAAATTTACGTGCGTAACGAACTGTTTCGGTACAAACTTAACTATTCAGTCCGCCGTACGAAGTACCTAGGCTAGCGGCAGAGGGGCACGCATCGCGTGGCCTGCCCGCGCCAGCCTCACTTGACGTGACTTGCGACAAGCGCGCTGACGAGCTGAGCGCAATTCGACAATCGCCATCGTTTCTCAGACCATGGCTGTCGTGCTGGCGACGAGAAGGAGTGCCAGATACCGCTGGTGAGAGAAGTACACCCACGCGCGCGGTCCAAGACGCCGAGACCATGCCTGAGCCAGGGTATTCGCGAGATCGAGACCGCGATCCACAGCCGCAGAGCAAGCGGCAGAGCATCACGGAGCGCCTGCGTGGCACCTTCAGCCAGGCTCGCAAGGACACGACGGCCTCTATCCAGCGTCGCGCGTCGTCGGCGACGAGGCAATCGCCCATCCCGCGTATCAGGGAGTGGCTGGACGTCTGCAACACCGAGCATGAGCACCACTGCGGCGGGGGCGAAGACTCCGACGTCCCAACCTGGCGCCCCGTGTATCTCGTCGACGCCGTCGAGCGCCGTCTGGTCCGCGCAAAGCCTGCAGACAGGTACATCGCCCTCAGCTACGTCTGGGGCGTCGCGCCGCGGCGGAACGGGCCGGAGACTGTCGCGCAGCTGCTCAGGGCCAACCTCGATGCCTTCCAGCTGAGTCTGCCGGACGCGGACGTCCCGCGCACTATCCTCGATGCCATCTGGCTGTCCAAGAAGCTGGGAATCCGGTATGTCTGGATCGACAGGCTCTGTATCGTCCAGGACGACGAGCAGGACAAGGAAGATCACATCCAACACATGGCCTACGTCTTTGCGAATGCGTACCTCACCATCATTGCGGCGCATGGAGATGTCAACACCGGTCTCCTTCCCCTGGACCCGCGGCGGCCGACCCGCGGCGGCCGGTCAGGTGGCAAGGACCACAATGACCTCTTGCTCGCCTCGAGGTGGAACACGCGAGGCTGGACGCTCCAGGAACTCTTGTACTCGCGGCGCGCAATCTTCTTCTTTGAAGACGCTGTCACCTGGGAGTGCCACTGCGACCTCTGGCAGGGTGCCACGACGGGCATCATGAAGACGATTCGCGGGAAGCGCCATGACTGCGCCAATCGCATCTCCTCGGCCGCCTTTGGCTTCCAGCATTCGCCGTGGCCCGACCTCGACGAGTACTCGCGCATTGCCATGGACTACAGCTCTCGGAGAGTGACTCTCGTCGACGACACGCTCTCGGCTTTCTCGGGCATCACCCACATCCTCTCCCACGTCTTCGCGGGCGGTTTCGTGTACGGAATGCCGCTCATGTTCCTGGACATTGCCCTTCTCTGGAGACCGCAGGCGACGATTCGGCGGAGAGCGCTGACGCGGCCGCCTTTTCTTCCATCATGGTCGTGGATGGGCTGGTGGTTCGACGGCATCCCCGTTGACCTTACCCTGTGGAGAGCGGCAGCAGACTACGTCGAGGACACAGGGGCGGCAAAAAGGGGCCAGGGATCCAAACGGTTCCAGGCCGCACACTCCTTCAGAATTAAGCCCACATTGATGTGGTCCCTCACTGATAGGGCGAGCACGGTTCCTGTGGCGAGCACCGGGTTGCAATACCGGGACCTGAGGTCTCGCAAGAACTCTAGCACACCGCTGCCTCCTGGATGGTCGCGGACGGGATCTCACTTCAAGCACGACAGCGACTCCCTGACGGTTTTCAAGTATCCCGTGCCCGTGGAGGATCCCCCTGAGGAGGGCGACTACGAGCCCCGACACAGCGAGCGGCCAAGCCCGGGGCCGCTGCTTTCCTTCAAAACCACATCTGGTTTCTTCGACGTGGACTATGCAATTTCCATGACCCCCAAAGACAAGCCCAGCCCGCCAATCGCAGTGGGCAACATCTGGAGCAAATCGAACAGGTGGATTGGCGAGTTCAGAGCGCACGATGGGTGGCTGGGCGTGCAGTCGTCCAACTACGACGGCGACGAGAAGCTCGAGTTCATTGCCATTTCGACGGCCATGGAGCGCCGAGGCTCCTATGTGTTCAGCCTGGAGAGGTTCGAGGAGAACATGGACTCGGAAGAGATCATCGACATTGTCAATGTTCTGTGGATCGAGAGGATTGCGGGCGTGGCGTATAGGAGAGGCATCGGTCACATTCTGCAGAAGGCGTGGGATGCCCAGGCAAAGGACGAGGTTGATATTTTGCTTGGATAAGGGGACATGCCCTTGGGTGGAGAGACGGGCAGGCAAGCGTCTTGTTGTACGGGAATCTTCACGTTGTGTCCATTACTATGATTTGCGAGTTTCATGTATTCCCCCGAAGCATTGCTTCAGTTGATTCAGGTAGTTCGGATAATATTTGCTTCGAAAATGAAAGGCTCCATGTACCACCCGGCTGGCTTTGACTCACAACACAACGGCCCTACCACCAGCATAGGATGCTCTTGGCAGCTAAGTTCTGGACTCCACGTAACCATGATTTCTCAAACCCGACGCCAAGGAATCGGCGTTGGGTTCTTGCACCCAGCACATGCAGCCGCCGAAGCCAAGGTGAAAGTCGCAGTGCTGGGGAAGAGCGCATTTATACCTACGATGGAACGTCAATTTCTGCGAAATCTACAAGTCTTAGACGGGGGAATTACCATGGTCGGTCGATAGCATCAAGTCCGCGCGTTGGACGTTGCGAAGGCGCACCACCTCGCGGTCTTGCAAACTCGTTTGCAAATGGGAAAACAGTTTTGATCAACATCCGCGATGGTGATGTGAGGCCTCAGCCTGACAGACGCTAGAAGTGCGACAACACCAATCAAGTCTATTGTGCTGGTTTCCATTTGCTTTTATGGCTGGGTACGGAGTAATATTCTTCTTGCGTGCTGCTGTTATTTTCAGCGGGTCAAGGCAGGGTCTGTATGATTCGACGGTGTAAGTCTGCCCTGGCTGAGAACGAAGAAGGCCATTCGAGCATACGATTGCCCGTTGGAAGAAGTTGTCAGGCACGGCATTCTTGTTTTCCGTTCTCCATCTCCCGTTCTCAGACGCCGTAGCTTGTGGGCTCCAACACTCGCTTCTCTTCCTTTCCATCTCCTTGAGCCTCGTTTCCATGACATAAATTTCTCTTCTCCCATCTCAGCTTCGCCCCCTGAAAGTGGCAAGTGTCGCCAGCAACCTCATTCATAATGTGGCATCGCCCATGAGAGGGTTTTGCAGAATCTCATCTGGTTCCATGTGCACGTCGGCGCATCAACAGAGTGTGGCGAGGGCCGTACCACAACCTGGCTTCGTTCGTTCATGTTCAGTGTGCAAGATGTGCAAGACGACTGAGCCATCGTGTAGTGTAGAAGATGAGTGTTGCTCGGCTGGGAGCTACCCCTCGAGCTCGATCATTGGATGGCACAAGTGAAAAGGCACCGTGTTGTGCTGCCCCTGGCACAAGAGTCCCCGGCCATATCCACTTGCAATTGGTCTCCGGCTGGGGTAGGCAATGGCGTGCCAAGGACGGTTTAGTATGAGGTTCCTGTCCATGGTAAGATTTTCTCAGGCCTGCTACCCAGCATCTCCTCCTCCACTTGCGTTGCCATTTGTAGTCGTGCTGCCTGGGGCTTGCCTATGAAAGCACCACTGTATGTGGAAGAGGCAACTGCCCGATAGGCACCAACCCGTGCTTGATATCTCCATTATGGTCATCATTGGGCCTCCAGTATGGACGGAGTTTGATGAACAGAGTGTCGTGTTTCGAGGAAGAGCGGACTGCGAAACCGGAGGATCCCTGCCAGACGTCCCTGCTTTGGATTCGCGGGGATTCGATCAGCTCCATCGCCTTTCCGAGCTGTACAGGACGGAGAGTTCCGCGGCTGGTTGCTGTGGTTTAAGGTAAGCCTGTGAGCACATGGCAGACGTCGAGCCTCGACTCATCAAATCAAGCACCCGTTGTGATGTGAGGCTCGCATCGTAGTCTTCACGTTGCACCAGCATCTGGCTGGCCACCAAGACGCAGGCATGAAGCTAGCCGTTCATAGGATTCCCGAAGCAGTCATTCCCGATGGTTCCAGTGCCAAACCCATCTGATGATGGCATCGATAGAGGCATGTTGTAGATGCGATCTTTCCATCAGCCGGAGGAACGGACATGCCGAAGTCCCCCGTCGATTCTTGGATCGGGGCTTATCCGGAGCCCCAACTACACAAGATCCATCGTCCTCTGCATCAGTATCTGTAAGGAAAACGCGGGAGGCGAGGGCCGGATGGTGCAAAGTTTTATGGGCGTGACAACCGCCGGCTGTTCTAAACTTGGCGTTTGTGTGACCAAAACAATGAACTCCAAGTGGTCGCCTGCGTTCTCGTGCCACCTCGCATCAACAGTGAATGTCGGGTGCGTGTAAGTGGCTCGTTCTCGTTTGTCGTGAACATCAAGGTTGGTTGCATCACTCAAACGCTGTTAAACATTGAATCAACGCGTAACAACAGGTCATTCTGTCCGTTTGTGCTGCGGAGCCAATCTTGACAGCATTGAAGAGTAGATACAGACCGGAGCGCGCTCGGAGGTGAAGGCAAACTTGTACGATGCCTGACACTGGTGGGCAATCTCCATACCTCCTAGACGTACTTCATAGGAGTGATGAGTGAATGTGGTCCAGCAAAGCATGAGCCGCCTGTTCTTTGAACAACTGCCGGTCTGAAGAGGACAACGGCATTGAAGTGCTGACGATGTCTGTGCTAGTTGCCCAGGCCTACCCTACAGGAAGTTCAGGCGGGAAAGTCAGGCTGTTTGGGAAGAAGATGTGGTTGGGCCTTCCGGATTGATTCCACACATCCTCCTTGGCAAGCACGGCTCAAGGCCCATGCACCGTGCTTGCCTGGTTGTAGCCTAGGGCTGGCGGCTTCGGGCGCTCCCGTTTGACTTCTTCCTTTCATCATCCTCCATCTCCTCCATCTTTCCTCGATTCCATCGCGCCAGGCCGAAGTGGCAGGCCGCTCGACCGAGCATATACGTATGTTCTAGCTCGCGGAGGCTCCAACCCTGGTGCCAAGGGACGGCGAGGAACGGGAGGAACGGCGAGGAACGCCAAGGAGTCTCGTGCACCAGAACTCATGGTTGACCAAGGTTCGCCGACCTGGTCAGTGACAGCAGTGGTGCGTAAAACATCGTCTCTCGTTGGCTGGAGAGTCAAGGTGAGGTGCGACACACCTAAATGCATGTCAGCCACAGTGCTCTCGTCAGAGGAGCAGAAGCGCTCACATGATTCACGACGCAGGATCAAATATCCAATTCACACGCCTTATGGAGCCGGAGCCACAGGCGAGACGACTCGTCACCGACAGATTGCTCCAGCCAAGGCCGTGCGTCAGCGGCAGGGAATGGCTTGCGATCCCTTGGTGAGAGTCGAGACCCAGAACCGATGCTACCGTCATCAACAAGGTGACGGGGCTGGCCGTACTTCGTAATATACGAGTAGTATCTAGAAGACTGTTGGCCCAGGAATTACCAGGTCGGCCAATTGGATACGTGCTTGCAAGCGCTCACCTCGTCCGCACTCATCTCATCACATCGTCGCCTCTCCCTGTGAGGAGTCAGCGCCTTCTCATGCCCAAACCCTCGAGGATCTCTGGTCTTGGCTGGCGCCTCATGGCGCTCTCATTGGCGGCCGTGTCACAGATATTGCGGCTGTCACTCCTGAATTGCTGAGTGTTCCCAACAGGACCGCATGGCTCCACAGGTTAACGTTGAGACAACAACCCATCAACGGGGAAACGATCCCGAAAGCTTTGTTGATTCGCGGGCTGCGGGATGCCATGCACGGCAGACGCAAGCCCCCAGAGGTGACACGGCCGGCGTGCTCTCCATGCTGACCAACATGCTTCTCTGTGGTCAAAATGTTTCCATAGACATTGTGGGCCAACTGGCGTCGAACTATTATTATCCGTCTTCACCATCGCGCCGGGGCCACCGATCGGCACTTCTCGCTGCTCCGCAAGCCTTGCTTGATTCGTCCCGCAATCGACATCATCCATGATCCATCGTCCACGGTCCCATCCAGGGCACCAGGCTCCTCTCCGCAAACCTTGGTTCTTCTGGGGCGTGATCGGGCCTACGGATGGCGGTCATAGACTCTCTGCCACCCTGGGTGTGCGACCAGGATCGTCGGTCGGCTGCAGGTGCAGCTACGTCAACGAGATGAAGCTTGTTTTATACTCGTACGAGCATATACGCGTCGGTGCTACTGTACGGACACGGCTGCATACGCCATACATGGCAGCCAAGGGCTTTCTTTGCTTTTGCAGTCCTCAGCCCGGGGCCGCTGGGCAATCTCGAACCTGCATACCGCCAAGGCACGAGTGGCTCCATTCACGCCCGTTTGGTTTGTAATGCCGGTGGCGCTTGGATGCGAGCGAGCCACATCACGTCGCACGGCTGCAGCCAGCAGCATGCTCCGATTCCATGTGGGTGATGCATGGTACCGTGTCACGGACACCCGATATTATCCAAGGCACGCCTGTCCCACCCGTGCAATGTCTCTGGCCCCGGACCAAAGCCCGCAGCAGTGAATGGTGAATGGATGACGGAGGCTATGTATATAAGACCGCCGAGGCACCCGCGTCGCTGACGGCGTCGGCCTGGCCTGCGCCGAGTTCCAAACACCTTGTCGCCGACTCTCAACATGGTGCGATCTACGCTCGTTGCTGCTTCGCTGGCCCTTGCCGGCCTCGCGTATGCACAATGTCCCTTTGCGGATCCCGAGCGGCTCGCCGCCAGGACCGACAGAGTCACTTCTCGTGATCACGTCGCCGGCTATGACGTGGACGACAGCCAAGGTTATCTCACCTCGGATGTCGGCGGCCCGATAGAAGATCAGAACAGTCTCAAGGCCGGCGAGCGCGGACCTACTCTTCTTGAGGACTTTATCTTTCGCCAGAAGATTACTCGTTTTGACCATGAGCGGGTATGTCTGCCCGCGGATTGCGGCCTCTGCCCATCATCGTGAAGACTCGTGACTGAGAGAAGGCGTATAGGTTCCCGAGAGAGCTGTCCACGCTCGCGGAGCTGGTGCATACGGCACCTTTACGAGCTATGACGATTTCAGCAACATCACGGCTGCGTCGTTCTTGGGCTCCAAAGGCAAGAAGACTCCGACCTTTGTCCGATTTTCCACCGTCGCCGGGTCTCGTGGAAGTGCCGACACGGCTCGCGACGTCCACGGCTTTGCCACGAGATTGTACGTCTTGCATACCTGCTGAATGTTTCAAGCCTCGATGCTGACTAGCGCAGCTACACGGATGAGGGCAACTTCGACATTGTCGGCAACAACATTCCTGTCTTCTTCATCCAGGATGCCATTCAGTTCCCAGACCTGATCCACTCGGTCAAGCCCCGGTCTGACAATGAAATCCCCCAGGGCGCCACGGCCCACGACTCTGCCTGGGACTTCTTCAGCCAAGAGACATCGACTCTCCACACTCTTTTCTGGGCCATGGCCGGGTACGGGATCCCCAGAAGTTTCAGACATATGGTATGAGAGCGAGTCCTTGGGCATATTCAAGGCCTGTGACAGCTAACACGCGGCCAGGATGGATTTGGTGTTCACACATTCCGTTTCGTCAACAATGATGGCGATACGAAGCTCATCAAATGGCACTGGAAGACGAAGCAGGGCAAGGCCAGTTTGGTGTGGGACGAGGCGCAGCATGTCGCTGGGAAGAATGCCGACTTCCACCGCCAAGACCTCTTCGATGCCATCGAGTCGGGCAACTTTCCGGAATGGGAGCTCAACGTTCAGATCATCAATGAGGACCAGGCGCTGGCTTTCGGGTTTGATGTCCTGGACCCTACCAAGATCATTCCGGAAGAGTACGCGCCGCTGCACAAGGTTGGCGTCATGAGACTGGATGCAAACCCCGTCAACTACTTTGCCGAGACGGAGCAGATCATGGTCAGGTGGCCCGATGCTCAACTATCTGAAGATGTGCGCTGACGTTGTTGTAGTTCCAACCCGGACATATTGTGCGAGGCATCGATTTCACCGAGGACCCTCTGCTGCAGGGCCGCATCTTCTCTTATCTCGACACTCAGATCAACCGTCACGGCGGCCCCAACTTTGAGCAGCTGCCTATCAACCGACCTATCCCGAAGGTCCACAACAACAACCGCGATGGCGCCGGGCAGAACATGATCCCCAAGAACACTGCTCCTTGTAAGTCTACAGCCGGACAGGGAACACGTGGACTTGAGAATGCTGACAGGGCCTAGATTCGCCGAATACGCTGAACAATGGGTTCCCTCTGCAGGCCAACCAGACGGCCGGCAAGGGCTTCTTCACGGCTCCCCGCCGGAAGGTGTCTGGCGCTCTGGTGCGCGGGAGGAGCTCGACCTTTTCGGATCACTGGAGCCAGCCTCGCCTGTTCTACAACTCGTTGACCAATGTTGAGCAGCAGTTCCTCATTGACGCGATTCGCTTCGAGACCAGCCACATCCACCCCGCGGTCCAGATGAACGTGCTCACGCAGCTCAACAAGATCAGCCACGACATTGCCGTCCGCGTGGGCAGGGCCCTTGGCCTGGACGCTCCCGCAGAGGACCCCAAGTATTACCACAACAACAAGACCAAGGGCATCTCCATCTTCGGCGAGAAGCTGCCCACCATTGCCACCCTCCAGGTCGGCGTCCTGGCCTCGACCGGCTCCAAGGACTCGCTGGCGCAGGCCAAGGCCCTCAAGGACGCCTTCAAGGCCGACAAGGTCACCGTCGTCACCGTCGCCGAGACGCTCGCCGACGGCGTGGACATGACCTACTCGGCGGCCGAGGCCATTGGCTTCGACGGCATCATCGTCGCCAGCGGCGCCGAGAAGCTGTTTGACGCCAAGAAGAAGTCGACGTTGTACCCTCTCGGGCGACCGACCCAGATCGTCACCGACGGGTACAACTGGGGCAAGCCGATCGGCTTCCTCGGCTCCGCGGACAAGGCTCGCGCGGCGGCTGGTGTCAGCGACGGCCCGGGCGTGTACGCCGCAAAGGACACCGGCGCGATTGCGAAAAGCTTCAGGGAGGGCCTCGCCGTCTTTAAGTTCACGGACCGGTTTGCCACGGATGATGAATGAACGTGGGGTGTCATTTGTCTGATTCGACACGTTGAGCGATGGCTTTACTCAATTATTTCTTCTGGTATCATATTAGACTACAAGGCTTGGTGCCCACGCTTGAATGACAGTTGCTATTCTTCGAACCCCCATACGAGACAACCGCTTTTCGTGGTGTGTACGATGCGTCCACGTCCCTGATCGTTTGAGCTAGACATTGAAAGACACCAGTGCTGCACGTCACGCATGGCATGCAAGGCGCCCGCCCTCACGTGGAGGAGGCCGCAGAATGGGTCTTACTGGGCCCCATTATCCGTACATTTGATGCATGTAGAACCCCGCCTAGGTGTGAACCTCCTAGTTAGACAGCGCGGCGTATTCCCGCAAGGCAGCCCGGTCGCCTGGCAGGCCGCGCCGGCGGCATATATCGTGGAAGTCTGCACCTGCCCAGACGTCCTCGCCGGCGGCGGCGACGACGCGGATGACTCGCTGCTGCTTGTCCTGCAGTTCGCCAAACGCCGGCAGCGACTGGGGGGTGTTGGTGAAAACCATGTGCATGGCCATGTCTGCGATGTTGTAGGCGACGTGCCCTTCAGAGCGAGAGAGCGCATCGACGACGGCCTCGACGGCGCTGGATGATGCTGCGCCGTTGGTCTTGCGCCTGGCGAAACTGTCCAGGGTGGCTTCTGAACAACCGCAGATGTCGTCCCCCCAGGAGGTGGCGAGCTCCCAGCCATGATCTGTGTTGATGGCTGCTTCGGCGACGGTCAGGACTGCCTCGGGATCCTCGGCATCGAGGTCCAGCAGCACCTTGGCGGCCGCCCATCGTACTATCGACGCTGTACTGTCTTCTCTGTGGAGGGCCAGCAGCCGCGAAATGGTCTCCGGGTCGTGGCTGTGCGGTTGGCCGTCGGAAGAGACGAGGGCTGTGATCCCCGCCGTGAGCAGACCGACGGCTACGACGGCGGTGGCTTTGGCAGAGGGGTCACCGCCTCGTATGTCGACGAGGTACCAGATGCTGGCCAGCGTGTTTTGCGCGTTTGCGCAGGCAGCCTCGGGGAACCATGCCAGCGCGTATGCGCAGGTAGCCTGGACGATTGCGACGGGGTCCCTGTGCATCAGGTCCTCGAGCACGGGGATGCCCTCCCTCACGGCGTCATACGACTGCAGCCCCCAGTCTGTCTCGCCAGCTCCTTCACGCCAGGATCTAACGTCGATGTTCCCCGGCTCCCACTCGCGGGGGTCGCCAACCGCAAGTTCGATCAGGAGGAAGATGATGTCGTTGCGCTTCGGCGTCCGGACGTCGTCTAACAGCTTGAGCAAGAACGGCACTGCGCGTGCTGAAGCCTCGTAGCGGGTCCCGCGATGTTCGAGGGAAGATGATAGCGTTGTCAACGCCGTGGCTTGGCTGCCGCCGCCCGGGCCCGAGTGCTGCAATTGCCTGATGCAGGTCGGGACGTCGACGGCGGGGCCTTTGGCATGCTGCAGCGAGGCCCAGGGAACCGAATCAATGCCTTCAAGGAGATCGGGGGCCCCCGCAGTTGCGTCTGGATCGTGAGATGTGGCGGCCCCCGGTTCTCCAGGCGCTGCGGCAGAGTCGCTGGTTCCCATCTCGGTCGTCCCGCTCGAAGGCGTGTTGACGGTGGATATGGAACGATGGCGGCCATAGAGCTGCCAGTAGAGGCCGCAGGCATTGCAGAGGAGGCTGCCCTGGACGTATTCTCTACAAAGGGTTGTGCTTGGAGTGCTGCAGTTGCAGCAGATGAATTTCTGTGAAGGATGTTAGTCGGCAGTCGACGACGAGGCTTGGGGCTCACGCGCAGTTTGGTCAGACATGGTCAACAAAGGCCAGCCCTGTCATACTCGTACGCCCACCATGTAAGGATGCTTCCATCAGAGCGACGGCGGTGCAGTTCAGGGTTCAGGAGAGGGAGTAGAGAGGGCCGCCTGGCCTTGTTCCTACGAGGGCGGACGCGGACCATGGTCGCGCCGCTTGCCCCATACGGAGGCATGCCTTCCATGTTATGGCAGCCATGGGGATGCTTCTTTGCGAGGAAGCGATGGGTGGTTGCGGTGATTGCTGCATGTTGCGATAAGCTCGAGGGTTATCGCTATCGGCACACGCTGACGCACATCTCGCCAGCGTTCGTGCCCCTGAAATCCGTACCTTGTGTGCACCTGATCCCATTGGCCAGACCACGGTGGCTGAGGGGTACGTACCTTGGAGATTCGCAAGCCCCACCATGCGCCACCGAGAACGAGCCAGAATCGCGACAGGACAGGCAGACCCTTTCTGGGAAGCGGCCAGCTGTACTCCGTTCAACCACACGCACAGCAGCGAACGTCTCCTCCCCGCCGCCTGTATTCTTGCTCCTCGCGCCTCGCCCTCGGCCTCGTCCTCTCGGAAACACGACACGGGCAGCTATCGCCAGTCTCGCGACCCCCCTCGTCCAAGATGGATGCGCCCGAGCCCGACCAGACCCCTTTCGCCAGCGTCACTGCTCACACATCCAAGCTCCAGAGAGTACGGTGTCCCTCCGCTGCCGGGTCGGCCACCGTGGCCGCCGTCGCCTCGAGCGTATCGCGCTGACAGACCTGCGAATAGCAATACCAGGCGCTGCTGGACCAGTCCACGCCGTTTGTCCTCTACCGGTGGGCCGGCACCGTAGTCGGCCTCTTCCTCTTCTTCCTGCGCATCCTGTTTGCGCAAGGCTGGTATATCGGTGCGTCCCCCCAGAGCGCCACGCGCGAATAAGAAGCGTCGGCTGACCCTCGCACAGTCGCGTATGCCCTCGGCATCTACCTACTCAACCTCTTCCTCGCCTTCCTCCAGCCCAAGTTCGACCCCTCGAGCGACGCCCTCGACAATGAGATGGAGGACGGCTCCGTCGGGACCCTCCCGACCAAGCGGGACGAGGAGTTCAAGCCCTTTATCCGACGCCTACCCGAGTTCAAGTTCTGGTACTGGGCGACGAGGGCCGTCGCCATCTCCTTCTTCTGCACCTTTTTCGAGATCTTCAACGTGCCCGTCTTCTGGCCCGTCCTCGTCATGTACTGGATGATCCTCTTTGTCCTGACGAGTGAGTTCCTCCCCGTCTCCCCGCTGGCGGCGCATCCATCGTTGTCTGGCGAGTCTAACACCTTCGCAGTGCGAAAGCAGATCCAGCACATGGTCAAGTACCGCTACGTCCCGTTCACCATTGGCAAGAAGAACTACCGAAAGGACAGCTCATAAGCTGCTCTGTGCGTCTGTGGGAACGCAAGAGGAGAGGCTGTGCCGGGCCAGCGCCCCGTGGCGGGTTCGTCGTTGGAGCGCGCGGACGGATGGCCAGGCTCTGTGTAAAACACTGTTTCCAGCCATGCAGCGGCTGGCGACTAATGCCATGTATCGATGGTGCGCCTGTATCATCAAGTTCGCCTTTAGGATTGCAAAAAGGGCATCATGGAGCCGGGCGCGGCGGATATATAGACGGAATGACCTTGCACTGGGGGTCACAGGAAACGCGAGCATTGATCCCTCACCTAGTCTTGGAGACGATCACTTAATGACGAAAAAGAATTGTCAAAATGCACAGAATTGCAGTGCTGCGAGTGGGCTCCAGTTCGCAATGAATGTTCGGGGAGGCATGCATCACTATTGTGGTGCTCTGGGCGGTGGCGGTCCATTCATCGGGTGCAGCCATTGGGTGCGCTGGCAGCCAGCCTCGCGCCCCAGCTTTTTCTTCTGGCCTCGCGACTCCAGCAACCACACCTCGCCTCGCCGCGCCTACATCCACCGCCCTCCTCGATCACGACTGCTCAGCGCGCGCACCAGCACTCGCCGACGTGTCATCGACCCTGCATCGGCCGCCTGTGTCCCGTCGCAATGTCGTCCTCCGGGGCGCGCTCCGGCGAGCGCATGGTCCATCAGGACTACATCGCGCGCATCCGCTTCTCCAACGCCCTGCCGCCGCCGCCGAACCCCCCCAAGCTGCTCGAGATCCCCAACACGGGCCTCGCCAGCGGCCAGTACACGACGCCCGGCTTCGCGTCGCGCCTGGCCCGGGAGCAGCCGCTGAACATCGAGGCTGATGCCGAGCTGGGCATGCCGCTGAACCTGGTCGGCATGCCGGGCGTCTTCGACGGCGACGAGCGATGTGAGTGGCGGCTCCGGTCGGCTCGTGGACGAAAGCACTGAACTGACACCCTGGGACAGCAATCCAGGCGCCTGCGCAGCCTCCCGCTCTTCACCCCCACGACCGCCCCCTCCTGCGGCCCATCGCGGCCCTCGGCAAGCTCAAGGTCGCAGAGGCCAACGTCTCGTTCCTCCGTCGCACCGAGTACATCTCGTCCAGCACGACGAAGCGGCCCGAGTCGTCGGGCAACGCCCGCGTCCTGCTGTCCAAGGCCCGGAAACCCGCGCGACCCGTCCCGGACGCCGCCGCAGACTCTCCCGAGGCCATCAAACGCAAGATCGACCAGAGCTTCGAGGCCGCCGAGCTGGACCTGAAGGACGCTAAGCGCGTCAGGCACCCGTCCAAGAAACACCTCAAGCTCGTCGAGGCCATCCCACTGCTGCCAGACCTCGACTCGTTCCCCGACTCGGGCGCCTACGTCACCATCAAGTTCCTCACGAACCCCGTCACCGGCAAGACCGAGTACGACAACCGCCTCCTTAGCGGACTCTTCAGGCCCATAGAACGGACCGCGACGGAAGAAGCTATGTACGAGGCGGCGGTCGAGGCCCACGAGAGAGACCCCCTCAACAACCCCAAGCCGCCCAACCTGATGAACTACGACTTCTACCTGCCGCAGAACCACGACGTCCACAGGGACTTCCGCCGCAGCTTCGACGTCGAGGACCTGGCGCACGACGGCGGCGACGGCACGACCTTCCAGTTCAACAGAGTCAGGGGATACGAGACCGCCCAGGAGACGGAGCTCGACCACCCGACCAAGTATGAAGACGAGATCATCCTCGCGTACCACGACGAAGACGAGTACCCCAAGCAAAAGGCCATGTACTACTACCCCGTCATGCAAAAGTCGGCCATCCGGCCCCAGCGCACCAAGAACATTGCCCGCACCAGCGGCCTGTCCCAGGAGGGCGACGACATGATCATCAACCAGCTGGACATTAGCATCCTGGACCCCACCGAGGAGATGCTCGAGGCCATGAAGAACTACAGGGAGAAGCCGCTGGGCTGGGACCAGGGGGGCGAGGAGCCGGAGCCGGAGCCGGAGCAGGGGCAGCAGAATGAGGATGCCGACGTCGACGCCGACGCCGACGCCGACGCCGACGAGAGGCCGCGTCGCAGCAGCGAGGCCGGCAAGTCGGACCCCAAGTCGCCAGAGGAAGACCGCGATGCGGAGGGAGAGGACGAGGACGAGGACGAGGACGACGAAGACTAGGCGGGCACACGCGATGCGCCCTTGTAACACTTGAGAGGGGGGGGGGGGGACAGGTCCAGGCTTCAAATCCAGCGAGGCCTCGACAGGGCACGGGGCGTCTCGAAAGGAATGGCTTGGCTAAAGGCGTAGGGGTATTTACCTATTATAGATCGACATCACGCGCAGAAATCCAAGCCCAGTGCATTTTACATCCGCCCAAACTCCATGCCAATGGGGCCCCGACCAGGGCCACGTTGTCGTTGTGCCTACAGATTCCCGCCGACCGTTTCTTCGTCTCACGCACTGGCCTTGTCCCTGGCTCGTTGCTCCAGCTTCTTGTTGACGCTGGACGGGTCGAACCCAATGACCTGCCGTTGGTCGTCGATGACCCGCGCATATCTGCCGGTGTGGTCAGTAACCAGTCATGTAGATGCACGGGGAGATTAGGGAACTCACTCGAGCAGCAGTCGAAAGAACCACGCCTCCATGTCCTCCTTGCGCACCACCTTGTTCGCCCAGTCGCGGCTCGCCATGGCGATCCTCTCGGCCTCGTTGTTGCCGAGGCTGCTGTCGCCGAAGAAGCGTACCGCCTCGAGCCAGTCGTCGCCCTGCAGGCTCAGGGGAACGTAGTGCGCCCAGGGCTTGAGCCACTCGTTGTGCCACTCGCGGAAGACGGCGAGCTTGAACGTCAGGCTCATGCTCTGCAGGAAGGCGTAGAAGCGCCCGGAGAAGGCGTTGCCGTCCATGTCGAGGAGGTACTTGTACGTCCACGCGTCCTGCTGCTCGACGCGCTCCTTGACGTCGAAGAACTGCTTCTGCGCCTCGCAGTCGCCGTCGTCGCACTGGCCCACGTGCGAGAAGTGCACGTCGATGAACTTGCGGAAGTCGCCGCGCGGCACCTCCTTGGCCTCCCACTTGGGGTTCTCGGCGCCGCCGCTGTTGACCATGATCAGGGCCTGGTTGCCGGCGTTGATCTTTTGGACAAAGTGCTGGCGATGCTGTCGCCGCCAGCCGCCGCTACGGCTAAAGCCCCCGGTTGTGGACCCTCGCCAGTAGAGCTTGTCCTGCTTCTCGGTCCAGGGCCGGTCCTTTTCCTCCTGGTAGGCCACCTTCTCGTACCAGTACCAGGGCGAAGGGTAAATGATGTCGTTGTAGGACGAGATCTTGGACTGGGAGAAGATGGGGAACAGGTCGTGGACAATTTTGTAGGCGTTTGGCCGGTCAAAGAAGCCGTAGGTTGAGCTGAGGGACGGGGTGAGGCAGATGTCGGACATGGCAGTCGTGTTATAGACAAACCCGAGCTCGCTGACCCCGTATTTACTCAGGTCGTCTGCGCGCTCGTCTTCCTCGAGAATCCGGGCAGGGCTGTCGGGCGGGCAAGACATCCGGGAGTGCGTCCACGTCGCCTGGTGCGCAAAGACGTTGAAGCGCGACAGCTTAGTCTCGTCGAACGACTTGCGGTCGCTCAGCTCAGGCGACGTCCGTGTGAAGTCGTTGGCGGGCTTCTTGTTGGCATTCGAGGCAGGCATGTTCTCGTTCCGGGCCTTGCTCACGAGCCGCGCCAAGTCATCGTGAGGGACCATGACCCTCGGCTCGTCGTGGATGTTGAATGCCAGGTCCATGTCGGGCAAGTACTGGATAAACTTGGCCATCATGCCCTCGGTGGCATTTTGCTGCCATTCCAACCCCCCAGCCATGTGCGAAACCTGGTGGTCCCGGATGGCGACTCCAATCAGGGCGTTGTCATATCCCAGCGCCTCCTTGGCCCTCGCTCGAATCGTCTTCGGTTTCAGTCCCCAGAAGGGCGTGATCAGGTCGTATATGGCGTCGAATTCGTCAATCAGCTGCACGTTGTTGCCCTTGGCGAACTCGAACCACTTGTCGAAGTGCGGAGGGGGCGGCATGCCGTATCGCCTGCGATACTCCTTGACGGCAGCCTCGAGCGTCTTGGACTGCCTGCTCTTGACCCCGTCGAGCTCCCGCTGCGCATCGTTCAGGAGATACCAGATCGGGTGCGAGCCCGTGCCCGGGACCTGCTTCGGCTTCGGGCCGCTCTTGGCCCTGGGCGCCTCCGCATCCTCCCATCTGACGGGCTCCTGTTTGTCGGGCGGCAGGTCGGTCTTCTGCGGCGCCGTCGGGACGGTCACCAGCCTCGTGCCATCGCCGGACAGGCGGAGGACTGAGTAGGCGCAAAAGCCGAAGAAGACAAGCGCAGCGAGGGTGATCAACTGTCGCCGACGCATCTTATGCGGCCAAGCCAACGTCTGGCGCGTGCCAGGGACGAGGGGGACGGGCGGCCGAGGACGAGGGGGGTTGTCGATTTTGATCTCGCATCCGGAGGAGGTGGAAGCCGGGGAGTGGCGGAGACGAATTGGGGTAGGCAGGCAGGTATATGAATCTACGAGACAGAGGAGAGCAGCGAGAGCAGCCGCCTCGGCCGGTCTTGGTTGGCTTGGTTGCCTCGAGCAGCGAGGACGCTGACCAGACGCGCCCCCTGGCGCCCACCCGGCGCTTGCCAGAACAGGGACGACTTTTAATAAGTGGGGGCGCGGCTCGCAGGGCTTGACTTGCTTGGCGTCAATTGCCTTTCTACAGCAGAGTCTTGCATGGGTATGGTCTATACGAAGTACACACGCAAGCCATTCTCGGCAAAAAGCATACCATCTGGGGCAACGTGCTCCGTAGCTGGATTCATCTCGTCTGGTGCGCCAAGGCTCCTAGCCCATACTCTGTATGAAGCAGATATGCTCGTGCTGTAGAATGCATGTGATGCTGAAGCAATCACACATGCTACAGACGGGTCGATCTGCCCCCGTTTCGTCCTAGGGGAGCGTCGGATACACCAGCAACGCCAGGCGCGCAACCTATGCTCCAAGTGTCACTGGTCTCGTCTCAACCGCGCAAATCACGTCACAGGCACAGTTCGTCTTGAAACTCGGCGCCAAAGCTTAAAGGTCCCATTCAATAGTGCTCGAATGCGCTACTACCCCAATGGCTGCTGATGGTATCGGCCATTGTCATCATGACCACCCAGAACGCCGACCATGCCCCGACTTTTGATATCCGTCCCGTCTAGTAGAAGAAGCCGATGATCTTGCCGGCGACGTGCTTCCGGCGGGCCTCCTCGTGGTCCATGATTCCGGCGGAGGTGGTCAGGATGACATAGCCGAACTGACGGGCAGGCAGCAGCTTGACGACCCACTTCTCGAGGTCGGCCAGGCGGACGTTGTAGCGGGGGGAGATGACACCAGTCTTGTTGAGACGGCCGTTCAGCTGAACGACAATCTTGCCAGATCGGTGGTCGTCGACCTCCTCGAACTCGCCAATGTAGCCTGCAAGCAAGGTTGTCAGCGATGTTGCGACAGACTCAATGTCGTGACAGTACTGGGTAAGGTATTTCAGAAACAACATATTCGAGGCCACCGCGAGCTTCAATCTATCGGCAACTTATAGGGGCTGAGCCGTGGTGCGGAATCGGCCGTCGCCCTAGTTATCATGCCGAAGCGTGGTGGCAAGGGGAGTGCAAGGAAGAGGGGCGTCATCACATACCGTGGCGCTGCATGACCTGGAGGAACTTGACAATGACCTTGGAGCTGGGTCGGATCATGACCTGGCGCTTGCCGGCCTTCTCGGCGTTGTTGATGGAGTTGAGGGCATCGTGGAGAACCGAAGTGCGAACCATTTTGGCGGTATTGTCGGGATGGAGATTCTCAAGTCGGATGGGAAATGAGGTATCTGCCAACAGACTCGATGTTAGCCTCGCGCAGGCATGAGCAGGGAGAGTGCCCTCGGCGATCGGTCGAGGAGGGTTCTGCCGCCCATTGCTGAAGAAGAGAAGCGTATCAAGAACGGCCGCCCGCCAGTGCGTCGCATCGCCTCACCGGGGGCGGCGCTCCGGATTGCTCTCTTCCGCCACGACCAGAGGCATCATCCTGCTGTATCCGAATCGCCGTCAGCGGTCAGAGCATACATACCTCAATTGTTTGGTTGGTTCGTCGGTGGGGGAATTGTCGTGAAGAGTCGTGAGGCGGGAAAAAAGTGTTGCTGGCGCACACATTCGGTGGAGTGGAGAGTGGGGAACCGTGTGCCCTTGTGGTCCGTGCACGCAAAAATGCCCTAATTGTGCGCGCACTCGGCCGCCTGCTTTTCGGCAAATCCCCGTTACTCTCAAATCCTGACACCACCCTGCTAAAGACAAATCCGTCCTTCAACTCCTTCCTTTCACTCTACACAAAATCTTCGAGGATCGCCCGACAAGATAAATATTCAAGATGGTGAGTCCCCGCCTCCACCAGCCGCGAGCCTGCGACGACCGCCTCTGTCCCCTGCGCATCGGGGCGTCACGTCGCGGCAACTACCACGCCGCTGCGGGCAGCAACGCTAACAGGTCGCCCAACAGTCGGACGTAGAAGACAACAACACCCCCGAGGTCGCCGCCGATGAGGTCGAGGTTTCCGCCGATGCCCCCAAGGGCCAGATGTCCGTCTTGGACGCCCTCAAGGGTGTTCTGAAGCTGGCTCTGATGCACGACGGCCTTGCCCGCGGTCTCCGTGAGGCTTCCAAGGCCCTCGACCGTCGCCAGGCTCACATGTGTGTCCTGAACGAGAACTGCGAGGAGGAGGCCTACAAGAAGCTGGTCGTTGCCCTGTGCGACGAGCACAAGATCCCCCTGATTAAGGTTCAGGATGGCAAGCAGCTCGGCGAGTGGGCCGGTCTCTGTACGTGACCCAGAGCGTCGGCGAATCTCCAGGCGGCGAGGTTACTAACAATATGTTTCCAGGCGTCCTCGACCGGGAGGGCAACGCTCGCAAGGTCGTCAACTGCTCTTGCGTCGTCGTCAAGGACTGGGGTGAGGAGTCGCAGGAGCGCTCCATCCTCCTGAACTACTTCCAGACCTCGCAGTAAATGCGCACGAACGGCGTTGATTCGAAGTGTATAGAGGCGCGGCTTTGTTTGAGACCGCTGGACACGACAATGGCGGTTGTACTCTAGCCACTTCAGTTGGCATCTGGATGGGTTCAGGCCTCAGGCGACACGTTCAATCGTGCTCGAGAGGAAATGAAAAAAAAGGAACAAAAACTTTCGGCTTCACGGACGACTGTCGCAATGTGATGAATGTGAGGAATGTGATTTTGTGACTATTTGCGCCCCTCGACCTAGACCAATGTTAGCTTTTGACGGTTCACCCCAGTTGTTCACAAGTCACCTACCATGATTATGTGATACCCGAAACCCGTCTTCACTTCCCCAATCTTGGGACTGATCGTCGTACTTGGCTCCAGCGCAAAGGCGATTTCCTCAAACTTGGGATCCAGACTACCCTTGCCCTGCCAGCCCAAGGAGCCTCCTACAGCTCGAGCGATGTCATCAGTTCGGGGTCTCATCAGGTCTCATCGAGCGCTGCCGGCGGTGAGACGTTACCTTGCCTGGCCTTGTCCTCGGAGTAGTTGCGGGCAACCTCGTCAAACTTGACGCCCTCGTTCAGCTTTGCCAAAGCCTCCTCCTTCTTTGCATGCTTCTCGCACTGGTTCCTCGGTCAGTGACGGGAGGCCTCGCGAACCGTGACTAGAGGGGCAAGTGTATACCAAGATGTGCCGGACGTTGATGGACTGTGCGCCTTTGGCTTTGCCGCCGGCTGCGTCCTTGTCGGCGCCTGTGGCTTTGCCCTTGCCCGCGGCCTTTTCGCCACCTTTTTTGTCGTTTTTGCCCATGCTGGAGAATGCAGAGTGTCGTCTTGTGGAAGAATGAGCGGAGCTTGGGGTTGTGAGCGGAGGAGGAGTCGAAACTCGAAAGACGTATCGCGAGCTGCCCCGCCTTGGACCCCGAAAATGCACTGCGAGTCCGTGGCGCACTTGCAACTTCACGCCAGCACCAACACCTGCGCTCACAGCTAATGGGCCTTGGCCGTGAGTTGCGCGTAGGGCATGGCGCGAGGGATGCCTCTGCTTTACTTTTCCAGGCTCGAGGCCGCGTCCTTGACCTCTGCATTGGACAACACCGATCGGTCGCTCTGGCTGAGTCTTGCAAGCTTCAGCTCCGGACCCAGCTCCAGCGCGCGCCTCCATTGTTCGAGGTTGATCCTCTCCTCGGCCTTGGCCGTCTTCCAGTCCAGGAGCCCCTGGTCGCCGCGTCTCTGCCGGATTACTTCGCCCTCGTACTTTTCAAACAGCTGCCAGTCGTCCAGCTGGGACGGCCGAGGAATCGTGGCGATGTCCTGTATCGATCGCTGACCCGGAACTCGCTCGAGCGTCAGCACGACTTGATGTAAGCCGCTATCTTGGCAGAGCTTCTGGCCGTACTGGCGTATGGTATATCTGTGGCCGTCAGCGGCGATCCAGCACCAGTTTGACGTGGACTTACAGGCCGTCGTATCGTATCCCGGCCTTTGGCGCAAGCGGGCTCTTCAGGCAGTGCCCGCGCAGGATTCGAATCCGTGTACCGACTTTGGATATGAGAGACAGATGCATGTCGGAGAGTTGCCCCTCTCGGATGTACTTGACCGTCTCGGGCGGCGGGCAGACGTCTTCCCTCCCGCTCAACAGAGGTAGGGCAGTCACGCCGTAGATTCCCTTTGTCGGCTTCTCACTCTCACTGCCGACGATGCCATCTCTGTTGGCACAGGCCATGTTCAACCACTAGCTGCATCGCAGCGTTAGCTACACGATCCCGTACATGAGCCAAGTTTGCCCTCACTATCCGGCCTCATATTGGAGATTCCCTTCGCCTTCAGACAGCGCCTCGCAATTTCTGGCCCGCCACAGTTGGTGGTGATTGTGGTTCGTTCTGTCATCGAAGCCGACGTCTCGCAGGTGGCCTGTATTGGTGAGACTAAGATAGCGCGTCTGGTCGAGATCAAAATACTTTTCGCGGAATCGTGCTCGCCACTGCCGCTGGAGCCTCTCTGCGGTTGAAAGGAGGTCTTTCCACGCATGGAGTGGGCTTGCCACAACGTGCTTCTCTGGACTCAAAATATCGGTCAGCAGCTTGTCGATTCGCGCGTTTCTGACCGTTTCAAGCTCGATTGTCGATATGCCGTAAGTTTCGTCTTTGACGGCGGCTTTCAGAAAGTCCAAGACGCTCTCAGCGATGGCCTCGGTTGTTCCTCCGTTCGCGAGACCTGCACGAGTGGCGTCGCAAAGCTCTAGCAATGCCTCTTCGTTCAAAGAGAAGTTTCCATAAGCATCGTCAAATGCGACTAGTTCCCGTGTAGAGATATTCGACAGCAACGCTAGCTGTAGTCAGCGAAGAAAGCACGTGGTCGAGGCAGAGGCGCAGCTTGCCCCCGGAACGTGTGTCCCCAGAACTCTCAGAGTCGGTCGAACCCTCCAAGTGCTGATATGTGCGGCGGTCCGCCGAAACGCTGAGGAACGATCTGTTCATGACGACTGGGGCCTGATGCATTCGAGGAATGCATCTATGAATATTGGTCAAAGTGTGGTATTTAAGGAGCTGCTTGTTAGGAGTTGGATTGAGGGCGGCGTGAGTTTTCTGCTCTCGGGTTGTGGTGGCTACCCGCGAAGAAGGAGCACCCCGCTGAAGTTGCCCAGCGATGATGCCCATGTCGCCATCAATGCTTCATCTTTCACTGCTGTTTCTTTCAAGACAGGCAGCGGCATAGATTGGGCCCTAGGTTCAAGTGTACGGTTGCAATCATCATATCCGTAAACCGCAGGCAGCTGTAATCCCACATGGCACTTAATAGGTGCATACACTCACGAAGATCGTAGCCAGTTCTTATAAACTCGTCACAGTCACGTCTTTCAAGAGCATCCCAGTCACCAGTGTCGTGTCCTACAATTGCCCATCGGCAATAGACAATCATGGCGTTTGGCGTGGATTGTTGAGACAGTTAAGCAGTTGGATTGATGGTGAATTAGGACTTTGGGATTACCCACCGTTGCAAAGGAGTGAATATCTGCTACTTGGGGTTTACGAGTACAATTGACAGTACGGAGTACTTCGTACGTTCACCCTCCGTACTTCATACTCATCCAAGAGCAGGCGCTCCACCGCCTGCCCATTTCCGGCGACTTCCTGTTGACCGCTTTCTAAAAACGACAAGAGATACTGAATACTGCCGGCAAAACCAAATTGGTCGCAAAAATCACCCCGCGACACTGAAGCTTGCTCTGGACTTTCAAACTGTACAACAGAGCTTGCCCGGCTCTGACTGACAACCCTTATTTGTTTTTCTACCCCTATTTAATAGCAGCATCCGACAATGGCCGACCAAGCCCACTACAATATGCGTGGGACCGCGTCTCACTCGCGGTCAATTGGCATCACGAAGCGAGCCACTCCGCTCGCCTTTGCTTGGACAGGAGAGCAACGGGTGCGGTGAGTGCGCGCGGGCTGTCGCTGGTCTTTTGAGGGGGGGCATACTGACATCTACATAGCTTCTCGGACTTTCAAGTAAATGAAATTCGCAAGGACGGGTCCGTTGTGCACCTGCACCACATCGGAATGAACGACGAGCCGAAACAGGTGAGCACCGCGGCTGTCTCGCTGCGTTTCTTGGAGCTAACGCACCTACAAGCCATCTCAAGAGACACCCGGTCAGCCTCCGGCAGAAGTCCAGCCGAAGACCGAAGCACGCAATAACGCAGGGGCTGTTGAGCCCGCACAAGAGGAGCAGAAGACGGAGATTCCGCCATCAGACGTGACCATTCTTACAAGCTTGGCCGGTGAGAAATTCGCGCAGGAGCTGGTACAACTATTCCATGGTGAACAAGGCGCCGACGGCGAGAAGATCACCTCTGTCACGTCCGGACCCCTGGACGACAAGTCCAAGCGCGGCCAGGTACATGGAGAAGTTCGTCGCATCTTTAAATCCGCGATAGAGACGTCCACAGACGACTCTGGCGCCATTATCGCTACCAAGGTATCGTCGTCGCGCAAGGGAAAGAAACGAAGCAGAGGGGCTCGCGGCCAGGGAGAAGACAAGCCGACTGGTGAATACCTCCACTTCACGCTTTACAAGGACAACCGCGATACCATGGACGCGGTCAACCAGGTTGCGCGCGTCCTGCGAACAAAGCCTCAATCAATTGGGTATGCCGGAACCAAGGACCGGCGAGCCTCGACTGCTCAGAGGTGCTCCGTGCGGCACACGAGGGCGAGGGCGTTGGCTGGGACTAACGGCAAGCTCTGGGGCATAGCGACTGGAGACTACGAATACCGAGATGAGCCCATCCATCTGGGCCAGCTCTTGGGTAACGAGTTCGTCATCACGCTCAAGAACTGCAAGATTGTGGGCGAATCTACGGAGCAGCCCGTCTCTGAAAGGCTTGAGATCATGAAAACGCAGGTGCAGTCAGCCCTGGATCACATGGCTACGCATGGTTGGATCAATTACTTTGGACACCAGCGCTTCGGGACGCACCAAATTGGGACGCACCAGATTGGAAAGTTGATTCTCGGGGACAAGTGGGAGGCAGCCGTCATGGCGCTTCTGGCATACGACCCTGAGATTGCCGCAAAGGCGGCGGACGGCGAGGTGTCCACCGAGGCCACCAAGAGGGACGACTATGCCAGGCACCACGCCTGTATGCTGTTCAAGACTGGTAAGGACATTGAAAAGGCGGCTAAAATCATACCCGGGCGATTTACGGCCGAGACGTGCATCCTTCGCCACTTGACCAGGCTCGGCCAAGGATCCATGAAGGACTTCGCCGGCGCGCTGACGCACATCACGAGGGGGCTGCGGTCCATGTATCTCCACGCATACCAGTCCCATGTCTGGAACCACGTCGCGAGCAGGCGCTGGGAGCTGCACGGCGAGAAGGTCGTCAAGGGCGACCTCGTCATCGCCGAGGGCGAAGCCGTCCCCCTCGTCAGTGGCCAGGACCAAGACGGGGACGACATCGTCAACCCCGTCGAGGAGGGCGATGACGAGGCCGTCCGTGCCCGGCCCCTGACCGAGGAAGAGGCGTCCAGCGGCCGCTACACCATCCACGACGTCGTGCTCCCCTCGCCTGGCTACGACGTCATATACCCGGACAACGAGATTGGCGCGTTTTACGAAGAGTTCATGGGACGCGAGGACAACGGCGGCCTCGACCCGCACAAGATGCGCCGTCTGCGCCGCGAGTTTAGCCTCCCCGGGCGGTACCGCAAGCTGATGAACCGGTTCCTCGCCAAGCCGAGCATTGAGTTCAGGCTGTACGCCGATGACTTGGAGCAGATGCACCCCACGGACCTGGACGTCATCAAGGCCGCGAGGGTCGGCGGCGGCAACGGCAGCGGCAGCGGCAGCGGCAAGCGCAGGCGAGATGACGCCGAAGACGAGGGCGCGAGCAAAAAGGCCAAGGTTGACGAGGATCCTAGCGAGAAAGCGGGTGAAGTTGCGAAAAGGGGCGAGGGCGAGGGCAACGGCCCGGCCGAGATGACCGACGCGCCCCCCGATGCTGAGCCTACCAAGATTGCAGCAATCGTCAAGTTCCAGCTCGGGAGCAGCGCCTACGCGACCGTCACCCTGCGGGAGCTCATGGGTGACATGCCCGACGAGACAACCAACGGCCAGCCCGACGAGAAAGCCAAAGCAGAAGCAGCCACATGATTGAAAAGATAGAGTCCTTGTTAATAGAAGAACCGCCTGCCAAGATCACCTGATGCCCCATATGCCCAAACCCGAAATATGAAGAGAGAAAAAGGATTCACACAGTCCGACCAGTGTTCATTCATTCTTTCCAAAAAGATAAGCAGCCCATCCAGCTCCAAATGCAGTTATGTTCGTTCCGTGCAAGGTATCCTATCCGCTGATACAACCCTTTCGTTTGAATGTGTCCTCTTGAGCCCGTGACAGATCTTCGTTGTCGTCAAATGCCCGGCCTCTCCGCATGGCCACCCAATATCCCGTTATCTGTGTCTTTTCAAGTCTGTAATGTTCAGAGCCTTCGTTTTTCCTTGCCCAGCCCGGCTGAGGTGCAAGGCACAGGAGGCTCGCTGGCTTAGTCGCGTTGCTAGATGCTTCTCTGGTGTCGGGGCTTCTATACTGCAGCGGGCTGTCCGTCCCAACCCCATACAAAGGACAGGTACTTGACCATATTGACGCGCTTGGCCCTCATATCAACCATCCAAGGGTGCTCCATCATCTTCCAGGGACTGGCTCTGCGATTCGGCTGCTTCTCCAAGCTGTTGGGCGCGTTAGCATGCTGCCATGTCTAGAAACGCTCAGAGAAAACACCTACCAGCATTCGATGAAGTACTTGAAGTTGTCGCTCCAGTAAACATCCATCTCGGGCTCATCCTTGAGCTTCGGTACCGGTTGCCGTACGATGTATGTCAAAAGATCAATCAGTCCAGCTCGAGGCTGCATCTCGGTTCCGTCAGCTGGGAAGGGGAAGCGGTGCTGTGCAACCTCCAGCAGGGTCACGCCCGTCGACCACACATCAGAGGTGATGGTGTATGACTGGCCAGTGATTCGTTCGGGGGCCATGTAGTAGCTGGTTCCGATAAACGTGTTCGCCTCGCCCTTGGTGCCAAAGTCGCCGGAGACGCCAAAGTCGCATAGCTTGACTGCTCCGTTCCGGCAAAGGAGAATGTTAGACGGCTTGATGTCTCGATGGATGATTCGTCGAGTGTGCAGGTATGTGAGCCCCGCGAGCACGCCTTCGGCAATCTTGCCCAGAACCTTTTCGCCTGTTCGACCACCTAACCGCTTGACTTCCTTGTAGATGCTGTCGAGAGAGCCACCCTCGCAGAACTCCATGGCGATGGATATGGTGGCTGTGGATGGGTCAACAAAGGCTCCGTAGTAGCGGCAGATGTGCTCCGAAGCACACTCCTTGTTGAAACCCAACTCTCGGACGATCTGCTTCTTAACATCTGGGTCTGGATTGGTGGTGATGACCTGTTTTCTTCATGTCAGCCTGTTGTTCCGAGCGGTGAGCTCCTCAAACTGCAATAGTCACCTTCAATGCAAACACCGTCTTGCCACCCTTGAGCATGCATTTGGTCACGGCACCTCCAGCGCCCTCGCCCAGGTTGCCCAGCTCCATGACCCTTTTCTCAATACTGGCGATTCTCCATCCTTCATCGTCCAACTCCTCCACGTCGGCGTTCCTCGCCCTCTCCAGGCTGAGCTGGTCGAAGGCTTCCAGGCCTTGCAGGCTGCCGTCCCTCTCCATGGACACACCGCCCTCACTTCTCTCCGAGTACATGGACCCCACTGCCGATACAGGGTCTGGGGTTCCCTGCGCCCTCGACACCGGGATGCCATACTGAGAGGCAAACGACAGCGCCGAATACTGCGAACCGGCGGAGGTGGGGTTGCTTGCCCGGCCATCCAACGGCCCGAAGCTCCCAGACCTAGAGTGGGCTGCGCTGCTCTCGCTGCCGCCGTCGGCCGAGTGGCCAGGCTGGGCGCCTTGTGTCCTGGAAGGTTGCTCATACGGCGTGATCTGGCTGCCCATTGGCGTGGCCAGATGCAGCGTCGGCAGCGGCGGCCTCGCCAGGGCCGGCTGGCCGGTCTGGTTGCCCACGGGCTTGACGTTGGGCGAAGGGGGGATGGCCAAGCCGAGTCTGGGCGGCCGGCCACCGGCACTGCGGCCACCGGGGATGGCAGGACGGAGTATGGGCGCGGGAGAGGACATCAGCGGGATGGGGTTCGCGGTCGGGATCGATGCTGGGGTCGCTGAGGCGGAGGAGAGCTGTGCACTTGTCAGTCGAACGGAGCTCCTCGAGCATGGGCGGTACGGTACGTATTGCACTCACATGTGGTGGAGCGGACTCGGCGCCGTGGGGATGGGAGGACGCAGAGTCGGCCATGGCAGCGACGTTTGCCAGCCAAGGCAGCCTGCAGCGAGGTGCAGGAGACGAGCAGACGACGATTGCTGGTGTGACGGCGGCGCGGAGAGTTAGAGGCTGCGGGAAGGGCAAGGCAATGCAGTGACACCGCACCACGGGCGGGTTGAGGAGACGTCAGGAAGACGCCGGCCGTCGATCCAGGGCTCCGGGAGGCTCGGAGTGGGAAAGTCGTCCTATCGGCCTCTCACCCAAGCTATGCCGCGATTCGCCGAGCGCCGGTGGCAGTTGAGAGAGCGGAGGTCGAGGCGATGCATGCGCCCATCGGACGGCTGTCCGTGGGGAAGAGAACGAACGGTGAGGGGGACGACCCGCCAGTGGGGAGCAGCGGCGAGAGCTACCCGTACCAGCGCAGAGCCGAAGGTTGGAGAGGCGCCGGGCAGAATCGCACGCCTGGCTGGGCAGGTGAGAAGGCGAGGCGGCAAGCAGGCGGGCAAAGACGCGGCGACGGCAGATGGAAGAGAATGTCGAGCGAAGAGAAGGCAGCGAAGCAATGCTGGCCGTGGGAGTTGGGTTGTGAAGGCGATGGGAGGTGGCCCAATGCTGGCGGGCCCTAGCGCATGTACATACGCGGCACCTGCTGGGCTAGCACTGGCTAGGCTGGCGCCGGCTGGGCTAGCATGGCGCCGGCTGGCACTGGCTGAGGTGACATGCGTTCCAGTTCCAGGTCCATGACGGGCTGTCGCCTCCTGCTCCCCAGGGCCTCAGGTCCACTCCACTGTGTCAGCAGCCTGCCCGGAGGAGCGCAGCATTGGAAGATGGACCGCTGAGTGCGTCCCGTGGCTGTAACAGACGGGATGTGCTGCCGTTCCAGGGAGGGGAACCAGGCCCGCCCTCTGGCAGCCCTGCGAGCCCTGTGACTGGCCTAGGCCAACCCACTCCTCTTGTTTTATGTCGGGAGAACCGACCGGGACGGTCCATCGGCACCTACAGGAGACATCAAACAAGCACACCCTGAGCCGCCGAGTTACATCTTTTGTCAGGCAGAACGAGCAGACCAGGAGCTGGGCCGAGAGTAACGTTAATGGGACGCTGTGCAAGAGGAATGTCCAGTCTCTCACATGGTAATCAAGGAAAACCCAAGAACCTGATTGCCAAGACTGTGTCGGTTTAAGGCTCCCCCATATGACTGCGCAATTCTGTACATACAGCCAGAGTCGCAGCAGTTTGGCGATCTCTTTCCCCTAGAGCAGTGAGACCGGACTTCCCAGCATCGTTCCGCGGAGTGTTCTCTCAAACACTTGACCGTCTACAATAGTGCCGCTCGGCAGCATCGATGCAACCTCTAGCTCGCGATTGTTACCCGAGATGGTCCGCACATCTGCGTACATCATTAGTAGCAAAGCCTGCAGGAAGCTCCACACAGCTTCCCAGCAGCTACATGCTTTTATATTAAGTACGTTCGCCCAGGGATGAACGCGCTGAGGAGCTATAACTGTCGATAGGTATAAGTTCCTGGGGTCCAGTCTTGCCAAGTTTTAGATATACGAAGTGGCGGAGGGACGAGGGTGATTCTGAGGGAAATACGTGGGTGTTCTCTATTTTATCATACGGAGTGTAAAACATTAAATGGCAACAGATGTGTAGCGGACGATCCAGGTCTACATCGCCTTGTTCTCACGTGAATGCACGCTTTGCTACCATATTACAAGGGCTGGCGTTCAGCTAGTGTGAAGAAACTGCCCATTCGTTGTCCTGTGTGTAGCAGGTAAGAGTTTAGATTGTGAGATGTGAGATAGTCGCATAGACTTTATCAGCACTCTGCTTCCTGGGACCAAGAAATAATCGGAGCTTACCTTCATTTTCAACGGGCTTGAATATATGGCAAAGCCCAGCGCAGTCAACGGTATGAACGTACGGGTACCTTTGTGAAAGACCGCGTGCGCTTCCCCTCTCCTCTCCTCCCATGTCTCGATTCCTCGCACCCCGTCATTTCTCACGCTGCAACACCGGTTACACGGCATATTTGGAATCGAGTCTTGCTGCGAACCGCGGATTGCGAGGCGCACTGCGGGCTCAATATTGAGCAGAGAGCTGCAGCTGGGTGCAGCCGCGGCGAGCCAACCAGCGTCTCACATGGCGGCTTCCCGCCTTCGTGTAAGCGCGCGCCTACAAGCCCTGCGCTAATTCAAGGTACCCGAGCCATTCCTCAGCAACAAACAGCTGCTTTCGTTCCACGGGGCATGCGAGCAGACTCCCTTTAATTTCCTCGGTGGCGCGCTTTGGATTTCTCCTTTCCCTTTTCGCAGCCATTGCACGTGCGGTTTGTGCAGTGATCTGCCCTTGCACAAAGCTCTAATCCGTAATGGAGGGTACTTCGTACCTTCGCGACTGTCATCCCACCACGGCCCCACCGCCTTTCCACCGCCGCCGTTTTGCACCGGCAGAATCTGTAAATTTTCCTGCACAGGACCAAAGACCAGCATAACCCTTTGCTCCACGGCGCCAGCACTCGACGACGATGCCTGTAGATCCCGAGTACGCAGAGTCTAGCTCGGACGTTGGCAGCGTGTCAGACGCGGCTTCCTCATCGGCAGAGTCTGACTACCTCGACGACAATGGCTCTCGGAAACGACGTCGAACGTCACCCACGGCGGAAGACATCCAAGCGGAGCTTGATGCTGCCGACGAGGGCGAGGGCGAGGATGGCGAGGATGATGAACACCTGAAGAAAGCCATCTCCGCGATTGCGGCTCCTTCGCGGGTCAAACGCGCTGCCGAACATGCTGCGGATGGGAAGCCCGCCGCGCAACCCCAGAACCGCGTCCTAGCTCCGACCGATCCCAATACCAGCTTCTCAGCCTTGCAAGTCCGGCCATGGCTCGTTCAGTCCCTCGCCAACATGGCGATAAAACGCCCAACTGGCATTCAGAAGGGGTGCATACCTGAAATCCTCAAGGGCAGGGACTGCATTGGCGGCAGCAGGACGGGTTCCGGAAAGACGGTCGCCTTCGCCGTGCCCATCCTCCAGAAATGGTCCGAGGACCCCACTGCCATCTTTGCGGTGGTTCTGACGCCGACCCGAGAGCTGGCGTTGCAGATTTACGAGCAGTTCAAGGCCATCTCATCGCCGCAGAGCTTAAAGGCGATCCTCATCACTGGCGGCTCCGACATGCGAACGCAGGCGATTGCGCTCGGGAAGCGACCCCATGTGGTGATCGCCACCCCTGGGCGACTGGCAGATCACATCCGGACATCTGGAGAGGACACGATATGTGGATTGAGACGAGTGCGCTACGTCGTCCTTGACGAGGCAGACCGACTGTTGCACGCAGTCGGACCAGGGAGCATGCTCCCAGACGTGGAGGAATGCCTGGGGGCTCTGCCGCCTGCCACTGAGCGCCAGACGCTGCTCTTCACGGCCACCATCACGCCAGAGGTTCGAGCTCTCAAGGACATGCCGCAGAAGCCCGGGAAGCAGCCAGTCTTCGTTTGCGAAGTCGATACCCAGACGCTGGCGATTCCGTCGACCCTCTCCCAGGCCCACATCCAGATACCCATCACCCACAAGGAACACTATCTTCATGTCTTTCTGCTCACCGAGGCCAACCAAGACAAGACGGTCATCATCTTCTGCAACCGTACTTCCACCGCCGAGTACCTGCACCACTTGCTCCGGCTTCTGGACCACCGAGTGACATCTTTGCACTCCAAGCTCCCGCAGAGGCAGCGAATCGACAACCTCGCGCGCTTCCGCGCCTCGGCAGCCCGAATCCTCGTCGCGACAGATGTGGCCGCCCGAGGTCTTGATATCCCCGAGGTGAGCCTGGTCGTCAACTACGACATCCCCCGCGACCCGGACGACTACATCCACAGGGTCGGCCGTACGGCCCGTGCGGGGCGCAAGGGCGAGGCGGCCACGTTCGTCGGGCAGCGAGACGTGGAGCTGGTGCTGGCCATCGAGAAGCGCGTGGGCAGGGACATGGATGCCTGGAAGGAGGAGGGTGTCAACCTCGAGACGAGAGTGATCCGGGACGCCTTGAGGCTGGTGAGCGAGAAGAAGCGGGAGGCGCTGCTCGAGGTGGAGGAGGGGCGGGAGGTTGGCGGGAAGCGCAAGAGGACGAAGCAGAAGCTGCGGGCAGATTAGTGTGCCATGGAGTGTGTTGGTGCTGAGATGGGACTGAGTGCCTTGTACATTCGTACTCGGTACTCGTTGAGGTGTGTTCATGTAGTCCGTAGCGAGCTGCAGCATTGTACTACGAAATACAGTACTTGATTGCACAACGCGCCAATTGGCAAAGTCCAATCGCAGACTCAGGAGACTGGTTTGCTGGATCACTTTCACAAAGCTATCAGGTACGCGCAGTTTTGTTGAGGCCGCCGGGGTGTTTGCCAATTGATGGGTGACTGCCTTCCAGGCACGGTGCCACGATGGACGTAGCATCCCAATACGGACTCATGATTCGAGAGTCCAGGGGTGCATGACTTTTATTTCCGAACCAGTGCACTGGAAGGGTTCATCCCAGCCTCAGCCCCCAGCCCTGTCATCAAAACATGCTCCGTCTCAGGGGCATCGGGGTGCCCGTGCCTGTGGGTGCCTCGTACGATGGAACCCATGCCAGGGCGAGAGAGCCCGCCAGGAAAAAGCAATGAGCAGCAGCTGACGCCGATGACGGACGGCACTGCGCGTAGTACTAATTGACTTTGGCACTCGCTCAAACAAGCAATGTTCTCGAGCGCGGTTGCGCAGAATCGGATGGGCAGCGCTCGCATGATCTATCCCAAAGGGGTAATTTCTTCAGAGGACTCGGTGGACACGGGAGGCTCGGGCACAAACCCGTCAGGGTCCACGAAGCGGAGCAACCATCCAGGCCGGTCTCCCGTAGGGCTGAGAGCACTACTGCACGAGTCGGCAGTCACCGTTTTTTTCTTCTTGCGTGTCCCGTGGACAGGTCTGCTGCGTCCGCGGACCCACGTTCGCCGGGAAGTTTTCTCGGGTCCACGGCGTCGTCTCCGGACAAAGGCGAGAGCAGGAATGACTCTTGTCCATGGACCTCGCGAAGTGCCGAAGACGAGACGGATTGACTCACCCACTAGCGAGACGAAGCTGGATCACAATGGCTGCCATAATGTCCACCACGCCGTATCCCAGTGGCCTCGAATCGGCAGACTGGCAAGTCGGTGCCTGGCCAATTGCTTATAGAATGAAAAGGGACTGTCTGCCAGCAGGCCGAGCAGTCAGACAGATCTATTGCTGGCTCCAGCGCAGATCTTTGGCAGCCCTGCGGGCGGGGCGGGTTTGGCATTCGCCCGGGTGGCTTGAAGGGCGGACATCGGCCACGGGGTTTACGAAACACCGATGTGAAAAGTCCGCCACCAGGCAAAGCTCAAAGCTCCTCCGCCGCCAACATCAGCAGTTCACATATCGGCCGAGGGAAAGAAAGAAAAAAAAGAAACATCCGACACGGCATGGCTGGGGAAAAGCTGGCTGCGAGATTGTGCAAATTTGCTCTGCGTGGCGAGTCGCATGCCGGCCGAGCCCCAGTCATACGGCGACGATAGCGGTGCTGGAGGCATCCAACAGCAATACTGTATGCAGGCGATTGTGTCGTGGCCAGGTGCATTGATTGCCAAACCGGCAAACCGCGAACGTGCTCATCATTGGATAATGTAGGTACGAAGTACGAGTAGCAACTGCGATAGGCAGAGGCCGATTCCGTGCATCGATATGCGGCCACGCGGCTCCGTACCTGACAGGTGGTTCGTTCCCCAAGTCGAACACCTTGGCGAATCGTCGCAGCAACGCCAAGGGCGAGGAGGCCATCAAGGCGCAATTCCACAATCTTGGCTTCTGGACGCCATGCCTCGCTCGTATCAACTTCCAGTTATGTTGCGGCGCGGCGCCAAGCGATGCGTTAGTGATGCTGCCGCTTACGTGCGCTGTGAGGTGGCAGTGCATGGGCTGAAACGTGCGACGCCCGTTGGCTATCGCATTTCTGCTGGCAAAAGCGAAAGCGAGGTGTGGCGGCGGCTGCATCGGGCGTAGCGTCGCGCTGCTTTTGGGGGTTGTTCGCGAAGTGCTTGCATCGGTTGGAAATGGTTCACGATATATGACAATGCTGCAATGTCTTTTGTTCCATGGAACAGGAAAGGCTTGAGAGAGACGAGAGATATGTCGCGTGTCAGATGATATGCTGTAGAACCGAGCGTCAATTTGGCGGAAAGAGCCGCCTGAAACTTTACGCGACTGCCTGACGAGACGGCGCTGTTGCCTCGTTGCCACTGACAATATGATTGACAGTCAAGCAAGCTGTTTCAAGTACCCTCAGGCTCTCGGTGTGCGGACAAGGAACTTGTTCCGTCTCCAAGGCCAATTCGCAACGGCGATTCGTCCCGTCAGCTTTCGCAACGCGCGTTGTGCAACAGGCAACCTCGCAATGGACCTCGATGGCCAAAAGCGGCACCGCTCTCGATCTAATCTACTGGATCCACCCGGTCGGATCAGACAGACGATGAGTCGAGTGGACCCAGCCGGCATTGCGGCTGCCTGGGTGGCTGCCCTGAGCGAAGGAGTCATCCCAGGCTTCTGTCGCATCCGTCGCGTTGGCGGGCCACTGCCGTCACGGTCGAGGGTCAACGGGGGCGGTGCAGTGCCTGGCAGCAAGGGACTGCGGATACGTACGCGGTGTCGCACTCGACCCGACAACCGCGGCGTTCTCCCGACGAAACTACGAGTGTTGCAGCGGCACATGCGGCGATGGATGCACGCCTTGTGATTGATGCCGGCATGGTCGGCGGGAAACCCGGCAGCGGAGGGCGGGCAGACGAGCACGCCTTGCAGCGGCAATCCGTGAAGGACATAACGACATTGACAGCAACCGCGACGTTTGACTCTAATGCTAGCGCATGGCGATTAAAGTTGGTTGCAAGGCCTGTGACTGCTGAGAAATGAGGACGGGTTGGAAATCCAATCGCGAGCGGCAGGAGGTCGGGCATAGGCGGACATAGTTGGCCCCGTCAGCCATGACAGCCACAGCGGTGGAATCACGGCGACGGGTGCAGACCGTCAGTGCTCAGCGGGAACAGTCATCGCAGCGATTGATTAAAAATACTCGTAGTCCGTACACCCACCGCTCGGAGAAACGAGCGCCGCCTAGCCGCCATGGCGCGGCGCCATGGTGAAGCTTCGAGCCAGCCGGACGGAGGAGTCACCGAGGCCGCCCCGGTGTACCGCGAGACGCGAGGGTACCTGCTGGGCGCGGCGGGGCTCGCCTGGGCGTCGCGTACTGCATGCGGCGCTGAGACACGGCCGGGGCGGCGGAATCGTGGAGTTTGGTTGGGGCCTGAGCCTACCGGGCTCCCTCGGATTTAGTCAGCGGCATTGCGGAATGTCCATGGCTGCGCACGCCCACGGAGGCTCGCGCTCGCACGCGCACCACCCCCGACCGGGTTTCTAAGCCCACCCTTAACGCCCGCTGGCATCCCTGCTCGGGTCCGCGTGCGCAAAGTCCGCTTAGCTGCGTGCGTGTGCCCGCTGCGTGTCGTCGTCGTCGGCGTCGTCGGCATCGCGGATGCGTGCTGCTGTCAGCCCGAGTTAAAAGAATCCGGATCCCCCCCCC